>JAHIAM010008306.1:0-34585 GCA_021605205.1 Aegilops longissima
ACATTGGTTGGCGGAACCATCTCAATAACTACCAACATTTTGTAGTATTTGCAAACAAGTCCTTGTTGTAGGGAAAAGCGGCTTTTACATAAAACAATGAAACTTAAACCCCACCAAATTGCATATAGTGTTAGTAATTTTTATTGTTCTCTCTTTGACTTGCGGCATATTCAAAATGCTGACCTACCACGGCATAGCGTCTTATATTGCGGGAGGTTTTTATGATCGGGGTGAGGCTACGATCCACGCTTGGCGATTGCCCTATGAGTCGGATGGACTGGCTGTTAAATCAGCGCTTCAGGCTTTATTTAGTTTGTTTCTCATGAGTTGGCCTTGGCGAATTTATTATCTTGTAATAAAGACTTCGATATGAGAATGGTGTAATAAATTCAGGTGTGATTGAACTTTCAATCTTTGCATCAATGTCTTGTGTGTGCGGCATGATCTTGGGATGGTACATCTACGAAGACTTGACCGTTTGGTGGTCGCTTCTGAGAGATGGTATCGAGCACCTGCTTGACGTGGGGCGTAACCTAGGATCGAGAAAGCCATAGGAAGAGACTATTTATTTTATCCCTTATCATTCCGTAATTCTCCCTGTTCATTTACGACTTCTCTCCGATTTTCAACATTCTAGATGGCCACCGAGTTCACCCGGTTCTGCTACGGAGTTTTGCCAGCGGATGAGGCGATGCCTCTCGGCTAGAAGCTGGTTCAGATCGTGAAGAAGCTGAAATTGCTCGCCCTCAATCACGGGAAGCCTACCAATGCACTTCCGCGGATACCTGCTACTGATTAAAGTGCACATTCAGGAGGACCTTGGGAGGACATTGAGCCCGTGACTTTGAGTTTACCGATTTCACTTGGATCCTCGGAAGAGACATGGCGATTTATCATGCACTTGGACATCTCCGAAAAGTGCAGGGCGAGCTTCGACCCATCAGACCTCGCCATGATTTCTGCATGAGCTAGGAATGGAGATATCATCCGTGCCGTGAAGGCGACTCCATTCTCTCATATGTCCAACTTGGAGAGTCTCCTCGGAAGCGAAATCGGACTACTTGACTTCGAAGGTACACGGGAGGCTGTTGTTCGTGTGGGCGGAGGAGAGAAGCCAGCGCGGACTTCCTTGACCATGAAGAAGAAATTAAGGATTTCATGGAAGAGTCGACAAGCTGAAGATTGATGTTGCTGCATTAGAGGAAAGATGGACACAGGGAAGACCTTTTCCAGTGGAGATAGCGGACCCTCGTGAGCAATGACCAGGATTATGAAGAGCTCCACCGAAGAAAGCCGCCAGAGGGCGCGCACCGGAAGGGCCTTGCGGAGGGCCGCGCAGGAGGGCGGGATAATTGATGAAGACATTTAGTCGAGCCGCCATGTTATTTTTTCCGTCGATCAGTTAGAGCGTTATTTTCGATTAGTCGTGAGAATTTGTAATCCGAGATTGAACCATTTTGAGATGATTGAATAAATGATTGGTGTGATTATGATTGTGCATTCATATGGGTAGTGATATTTTCTCATTAGACCCTTGTTCTATTCTAATTTTCTCATCACTCCAAAACACGGATGCCTCCGAGGGCGTGACCCGGTTTCAACTTTCCGCCCGAGCTCACCCAGCTGATCCAGCAGCAGAATGCCCTTATCAGATGCTCATCGAGAACGAACCACAACAATCACATACCACCCCTGTTGACAACCGGCCTTCCTAAGGCTGAATCCGCGGTGTTCTCTAGCAGCCTGGCCGATTGTGGCCGATGATTAGCTCCGCAAGGTCGGAAGGAGTTAGCCTGCTGGATGCAGAGATCACGAAAGGTGCGCTTTGCGCATCAGCAGATGGACCTGACCTCTTGGTGGGAGAACTACAACGCCACTTATCCCGCCACCATCCGTGGGATCGGTTCCGGAGGCTTTCCGCTTGCGCTCATGTCTCCAGGCTGGAGCCATGAGTGCGAAAGCGTGAGTTCCGCAACTTCGCCCAGAAGAACCGTCTTGGTAGGCGATGCGTGGATGAGTTCAGCAAGTTAGCTACATGCCCCGAGGATGTGTGGCCCGAGATGCATAAAGCGGAAAAGTTTCTCGAGGGACTCAATGGCGAAATGGGAATGCAGCTAATGGTGGCTACCTTCAACAACTACGGCGGGAGCTGGTAGACAAGGCCACCATACTCGAGGTAAGCAGCAGCAGATTGATAGCTGCGGGCGGAAGTATGGCCAGGGGAAGTACAACTGCGGAGCTCAGCGAAGCCTGTTATGCCCCATACTCGGGAGGGTATCATGGCCCGATTCGATCGCCGGTGTCGCAGGTTATTATACGTCGTTGCCATGTCATGTGTGTGCTTGCGTGTTGCACTTTGCCATGTCATCATCGCATTTCATATCATGTCATCATGTGCATTTCATTTTGCATACGTGTTCGTCTCATGCATCCGAGCATTTTCCCGTTGTCCGTTTTGCAATCCGGCACTCCTATGTCTCGGCGCCCCTTTTACCTCTTTTCATGTGCGGGTGTTAAGCGGTCTCGGAATGCCCGAGGTTTGTCAGCGGCCTTGGTATAGCACCGGTGAACCGCTTGTCAAGTTTAGTGCCATTTGGAGGTCGTTTGGTACTCAGCAGTTAGCAGGGTAACATGAAAAGCCTCTTTGTTGCAGCCCAACTCCCTTTCTAAGTGGCCCAAAACCCACCAAACTCCTCTCCATGCTCTCGATCGTTCGATCACGATCGCGTGGGCTCGCACACCTCATTTGGACTCTCCTAGCTCCCTCTACCTATATAAACACCTTCCTCAAAATGCGGTCCAATCCATCCGAAACCTAAATCGTCCGCGCGCGCCCGGACATGTCGTCCCGGCAGACGGAATGCGCCGCCGTAGCATGTCGGGGGCTGCCACGTGGCGCGCGCCCTTCCCGCGCGCCGCCCGGAGCCCGTGGAAAAGCCCAGCCCGCCGCCAGCGCCCAGCAGCGTACCTCGCCGCCGGCCGGCCTCGCCCGTAACCGTAAAGCGCAGCCCACGGTCGCCGCCAGCGCCGGACAACCGCCCTCCGCGCGCGCGCCGCCCGGCCTGTCGCGGACCTCCCCTCGCCAGCGTCGCGCCCCGACGGCGGCGCCATACCGAACCTGCGCTCACTGGGCGAGATCGATCCGAGGCGGCGGATCCGGCGACTTAGGCTTCGTCGCCACCTCCCTCCTCTCCAGCAGCCTCGGCGAAGTTCGGCCAGCCTCGTCGTCCGTGCCCTCGGTTGGCCTTTTCCCCTCAATTTCATCTAAGTCCCGAAATCACCCTTTCTCCCTCCGTTCCACAATGCCAAGCGCGCCTAGATTCTTTAAAGTCAAACTTTATAAACTTTGACCAAGTTTATAGAGAAATCATATACATCTAGAATACCCAAATACATGTGCTTAGATACATCACAAGACATGCTTTCATATTATATACATCTTGTATTGTAGATGTAAATAGTTTTCTCTATAAACTTGGTCAAAGTTTATAAAGATTTACTTCTCATATGCCTTCAAAACAGGAGAAATATCGATATTGCATTTTCGTTGCATTGTATCTCTCTGTCATATTAGCTCCGTTTTGCGCGTGTAATATGTCAAAATGTTCGTCTCGATGAGTAGATCATTTCATCTCATTGCATCATTTTCATTTGAGCTCATCTTGATGCCCGAAATGCTGTTGAAAGTGCTATGTGATGTTAGTTTCTGATTTTATCAGAACTTGCACTTTTGTCATTTTGCCATGATTGATGTGTGCATCCTATGGACTTGAGTCCTACATGTGTTTTAATATATGTGCCATCTTTCCAGTGGTGCTTGCTGTATTTTTTGTGATCTATGTGGTGACTAGCACAAGCATGCAAACTAGGTGTCTTGATGTTGCTGTTTTCAGCCCTGTTTTCTGATATTTTGATGCCATGTTAACTTGATGCTAGAGAGAGATCCATGCATATTTTGAGATACTTCAGTAAGGATGTTTTGTAAAGCATGTCTTGATCTATCCATCCATGCCCTTGTTTGCAATTATGGAGTGCCATAGCTTGAGTCAATCGAGCTCTACTTTTGCTATCAAATGTTTCCTGGCGATTGTTTACATGTTATTCAATTTTGCCAAGGTTGTTGTGGTTGATCCATGTATGCTATGTTATTGTTCTTGCCATGTATGTCTTCTATGCCATGTCTTCTTGATGTATGTATGCTTGTTTATCATATATTGCTCTGTGGTGAGTGGTTGAGCTTGTAAACATGCCTACTTGTTATCAGTTTTGACATGCCATGTTGCTGAATCTATTAATAAACTTTCAATATTGACATGGGTGTTACTATTTTCTGATCCTTTTGGCTTAGTCACTAAAGGACTTTTGTTCTATGCAATTAGTAGATTCATGCCATGCCTTTGTTTGCCATGATAAGTTCCTGTAACATGTTGTTTCATAGCTCTAAACATTGCAACCTGATGTTATTTCTGCAAGTCTGAAACTGTTATTAGTTGCAATCTTGCCATCATTTGAGCATGTTCTAGTTTTTACGGAGACTCAGTGTTCATGTTTTGTAATGCTTTACCTGTACATCATGCCCATGCCTTTTGTTTCATATTGAGGTCCTGTAGCATGTTGTTTTGATGCTTGCAATATGCCTAGTTGCTGTTTGGACAGATTGTTGCTATGACTTGTATAGGGTGTATGTGTTGAACCGTTGCTCCGTTTGAGTGTGCTCTATATGAAACTTGCTTGATTTTGCATGTAGTTTCATATTATCATGTTGATCCTTGTTTTGGGGTGTTTTGCTTGATGTTTGTATGCATTTTGCATCAATGCCATGCTTATCTTGTTTTGCTCATATCTTCTAGCCGTAGCTCGAATTAATGAACTTTATATGTAACTTGACTAGAATTTCGTGTAGATCATCGTGGTGCATCTTAACTTGCTGTTTAACAACTTGAACATAAGTTTATTCAGATCTGGACCAATTTCGAAATTTGCATATGAGGACTTCTGGAATTGTTATATGTTGTTCCGGCCTCATTTAAACTTGCTTGATGTGTTGCTCTTGTTTGCATCATCTCTTGCCATGAGTAGCTTCATGTAGTCTTGTCATGCATCATGCTTGTTTGCATCATGTCTTGTTCATGTGGTGTGTTTACTATGTTGTGCTTCTTCTTGTTAGTTCTGTTTCGTTCGATCGTTGATTAGATTCGTCTCACGCAGTTCGGCTTCATCCGTTCGTCTTCTTCATGGACTCGTTCTTCTTCCTTGCGGGATTCAGGCAAGATGACCGCTACTACGGATCTCACTACTATCATTGCTATGCTAGTTGCTTCCGTTCTATCGCTATGCTCGCTACCTATTACCTGTTATCAAGCCATCCCAATTGCCATGTCAGCCTCTAACCTTTGCACCTTCCTAGCAAACCGTTGTTTGGCTATGTTACCTTTGCTCAGCCCTCTTATAGCGTTGTTAGTTGCGGTGAAGATGAAGTTTGTTCCTTGTTGGAACATGGAGATGTTGTTCCTTGTTGGAACATGTTTACTTGGGATATCACAATATATCTTATTTAATTAATGCATCTATATACTTGGTAAAGGGTGGAAGGCTCGGCCTTATGCCTAGTGTTTTGTTCCTCTTGCCGCCCTAGTTTCCGTCATATCGGTATTATGTTCCAGTTTTGCGTCCCTAACGCGGTCGGGTGATTTATGGGACCCCTTGACAGTTCGCTTTGAATAAGACTTTTCCGCAAGGCCCAACATTGGTTTTACCATTTGCCTCACCTAGCCCTTTTTCCTTGGGAATCGTCTCGGGGTCATCTATTACCCCCGGGCGGTTCTCCTTAAGTCTTGGTCCAAACCCGGCGATGTCCGGCGCCCCTGGGCAATCAGGGTTTTATGCCAACCGGCGTCTGGCTCATCCGTTGTGCCTGAGGACGAGATATGTGCAGCTCCTATCGGGATTGTCGGCACATCCGGCGGCTTCTGGTCTTGTTTTATTCTTGTCGAAATGTCTTGGCAGGATTCGAGATGATCGGGTCTTCCGGGAGAAGGAATATCCTTCGTTGATCGCGAGAGCTTATCATGGGCTAAGTTAGGACACCCCAGGGTTTGAACTTTCGAAAGCCGTGCCAGCGGTTATGTGGATGGGAATTTGTTAATGTCGGTTGTAGAAAACCGAAGTTGATCTTAATTAAAATACACCAACCGTGTGCGTAACTTGTAGTGTCTCTTTTGGGGTTGATCGAGAGGAGAACACGGTTTAGGTTATGTCGGCGTAAGTAGGAGTTAGGGATCACTTCTTGATCATTACTAGTTGGCGACCGTTCCTTTGTTTCTCTTCTGCTCTCATTTGCGTATGTTAGCCACCATATATGCTTAGTCGCTCTTTGCAACCTCACCACTTTACCCTTCCTTTCCCATTAAGCTTTGCTAGTCTTGATACCCATGGTAATGGGATTCTTGAGTCCTCGTGGCTCCTGATTACTACACCACAGTTGCAGGTACAGGTTTGCGATGATCATGGCGCGTGAGGCGATGTTTGCTTGTGTTGGAGTTCTTCTTGCTTCTTCGATCGGGGATAGGTTCGGTCGGCTGTTGCGAGGTGGATGTCGTTTGAGTTTACATTTATGTTTCATCCGTAGTGGATGTTGATCTTGTATATGATGTTGATGTATTCTTGTGGCATTTGTTGTAATATCCCCATCTATTATGTAATGTTGATGTAATGATATCCACCTTGCAAAAGCGTTTCAATATCTGGGTCTATCCTTGGTGGGACCGTTGAGTTCCTTTGGATAGGGTCGCATATTAGGCGTGACAAGTTGGTATCGAGCCTCGACCGACCTTGGGCCCCTTGATTGATCGTGTAGTTTGGCGTTGTTGAGTCTAGAAGAAAACTGTTTTGGGTAGTTATATCGGATGAAATTCTTTTTACTCCTCGCCTTGCTCTGGTGAGGAATCTTGTGAGTGTTTTGAATTACTTCTCTTCCCTTCAAATTTTTCTTTAGGATCAGGATTGGTTTTCGATAGTTGTTCTTCAGCTCTTTGTCCGATGCATTTCTCGTCAAGTCGACTCGACCTCTTCATCTTTGATTCAATCCTCGTTCTTCCTCCGGCGTCGTTGTTTTCCTTGTCGAATTTGTCCTTGTTTTTTCCACCGCCCACCTTCTTCTTCTCGGAACGGAGTCCGTCAGTATATCCTTCCTACTCGTGTGAAGTCTTTGCCTTCTTTCCTCAATGATTTCAACGGTGTTTCCTCTTCAAGATATTCGGTTTCCCTTCCAAGTTGCCTTTGTTTTCCGCCCTCCACCCTATTATTCCCGGAGTTCGAGTTTCTTCCGACCATCAATTTCATTGGTGAGCAGTCTTTCTCAATCATTTCAACGGTGAATTCTCGTCTAATTCGTCATTCTTCATCCTTTCTTTTCGGTGGATTCAATTCAAGTTTTTCAGGTTGATCATATTCTTTCCTTCGAAGTGTTCTCTTTGCTCGTTCGCCTCTCGCAGTTTATCATTCGGAGTTCGAAGACATCTCGGGAGATTCGTCGTGTTCCAATTAATTCAGGGTTGTCACCTCATTCAAATATTTCAATTGTTCGGTGCATCATCTATCTGTTTAACATCCCTTTCAATGGTGTTTTCTTTTTGAGGCCCTAACCCACAGGTCTTTTCGAGGATCTTACCGACTCTTCTAATTTCCCGGAGTTCTCAAATTCTTTTCAAGTTTGGCGTAAGAATGAATTTCATCAGTCGATGCCTTTTCAAGATCGATTTCAAATCATTCATTGTTGGCTCAACCTCTTTGCTTTTCATTCTCGGTACTCTCAACAATTTTGGTGGTGTTTTTCGTCGTCATTTGAATCGAAGAAAGTTTTTCCTCAAATCTTGCGTTCTCCGAGATTCATGGTGCTAGCGATGTTATCCTATCTAATTGTTTCAGTTGTGCAATTCTTTTCATCCATCGGAGTATTTCAAGTTGATTTCTATTGTTTTCATCCGAGGTCCATCTTTGGAAGATTTCTTCATTCGTTTTCAAATTCATTCCCCAATTATTCCATATTAGGTGCCCTTCGTTCGTCTCAATATTCTTCCAAGCCGTTCAAGTATTCTTCTATCAGTTCGCGATCTCTTTGTTCTCTTTTTAATTCCTCAAGTATCTTCGTGCTTCTAATTCTTCCGTGATTCATTTCTTTTTCATGGTCATTTCAATTCTTACGGTGGTTCGTTCAAGATTCTTTTCCTTGATTATTTATCAATCCATTCGTTCTTTCAAATCTCTGGTGGTTCATGAAGACTTCCTCAAGTTTTATATATCCTTTCTCAATCCTTTTCAAGAAGAATAAGTAGTATGCAAAATCCATTGTTTGTCATCAATTTAATTTGATGAAGGATAAGCATACAATAAATCTTATTCTTATTTCATCAGTGATTAATCTTTTGAGTTTGTTCTTGAGGAATAAATTCTAGTTCCAAGTGTTTTCATCTTTTCTTTTCGGAGTTCAATTTCCTCGGCCATTTCGTAGGAACCTCCATCTAAATCATCGTGAGATTTAATCTTATTCTTATCCTTCAATTTTCTCATCATCCTTTTGTTACGGAGTTCTTCATGGTGGTTCTTCATGATTTAATTCATTCTTCAAGTGTTCATCAAGATTCTTGTTGGTGGAGTTCAAGTATCTTTTTTCTTCTCGCGTCTCGAAGTGCAATTAATTCTCGTATTCTTTTGAAGTGGAGTTTTGCATTTCTTGTTCTCTCAGCTATTCAATCTTTTCCGTTTGTGGTGGCGTTCACCTCATAATTTTGAGATGTTACCCATAAGTCCACATCAAGCTTATTCTTTGTTGTTGATTTTCTCAACAACTTTGTTCAACCTTTCTTCTAAGTTCTTTTCATTCAAATTCTTTCAATTCTTCCGGAGCATTGTGTTGTTATCTCGTCAAGTCTCATTCCATCTTCTGAGTTCATGTTCTATTCTTTCCTTTTCAGGGGTGCTGCCTAAATTCGCCGTTTATTATTTCTTCATCTACTAACCACTTTGTTGTTTTATAGTCTATCTTGATTCCATGAGCTTTGATTCTCGTCATTCTCGTCGTTCTCTCTTCTTCTCGAGTGCTCTCGATTCTTTGCTTCTTCTTTGAGTTTTGTTTCACCTCATCCTTTTCCCTTCCGTCTCGGTCCTAAGATCTGGGAGGAGATCTCTTTTAGTGGAGGGTGTTGCGCGGATTCGATCGCCAGTGTCTTGAGTTATTGCGCGTCGTTGCCATGTCATATCTGCGTGTTGCACTTTGCCATGTCATCATCGCATTTCATATCATGTCATCATGTGCATTTCATTTTGCATCGTGTTCGTCTCATGCATCCGAGCATTTTCCCGTTGTCCGTTTGCAATCCGGCACTCCTATGTCTCCGCCCCCTTTTACCTCTTTTCGTGTGCGGGTGTTAACGGTCTCGGAATGCCCGAGGTTTGTCAATGACCTTGGTATAGCACGCAGTGAACGCTTTGTCAAGTTTCGATCCATTTGGAGTCGTTTGACTCCAGGTTAACGGGTAACATAAAGCCTCTTTTGTTGCAGCCCCCCTAAGTGGCCCAAAACCCACAACTCCTCTCCATGCTCTCGGACGTTCGATCACGATCGCGTGGCCACCGCCTCATTTGGACTCTCCTAGCTCCCTCTACCTATAAATACCTTCCCCTCCAAAATCGCGATCAAATCCATCCGAAACCCTAGCTCGTCCCCGCGCCCGAGCGGACATGTCCGTCCCGGCGGACGAATCGCGCCGCCGCCCTTAATCGGGGCTGCCATGTGCAGCGCGCCGCCGCCTCCGCGCCAGCCGCCCCGACCGTGGCCCGCAACCCTTCTCCCGCGCGCCCGCCTCCGCCGCCCGTGGCTGTGCGGTCGCCGCCCGCGGCGCGGACCCCACCGCCCTCCATGCCCGCCTCCGCCCGGCACAGCCGCCGGACTTCCCGCCGCATAGCCGCGCGCCTTCTTGTTGGCCAGCGCCGTCCGCCCTCGCCGCTCCAGCCTCCTCGGCCGATCCGGTGAGGCGGCAGATCAGCGACCCAGGCTAATCCATCCTCCTCCTCTCCGGCAGCCCTCGGCGAAGTTCTGGCCAACCTCGTGCGTCCGTTCCCTCGATTGACCTTTTCCCTCAATTTCATCTAAGTCCCGAAATCTGCTATATTTTGTTGCATTTCATTGCATTGTTCTCTGTCATCGTTAGCTCCGTTTGCGCGTGTAATATGTCAAAATGTTCGCCTCGATGAGTAGATCATTTCATCTCATTGCATCATTTTCATTTGAGCTCATCTTGATGCGAAATGCTGTTAGAAGAGTGCTATGTGATGTTAGTTTCTGATTTTATCAGAACATGCACTTTGTCATTTTGCCATGATTGATGTGTGCATCCTATGGACTTGAGTCCTACATGTGTTTGTAATATGCCATGCCATCTTTCCAGTGGTGCTTTCTATATGTATTTTGTCTATGTGGTGACTAGCACAAGCATGCAAACTAGGTGTCTTGATGTTGCTGATTTCAGCCCTGTTTTGCTGATATTTTGATGCCATGTTAACTTGATGCTACTGAGAGATCCATGCATATTTTGAGATACTTCAGTAAGGATGTTTTGTAAAGCATGTCTTGCTCTATCCATCCATGCCCTTGTTTGCAATTATGAGTGCCATAGCTTGAGTCAATCGTCTACTTTTGCTATCAAATGTTTCCTGAATTGTTTTATTCAATTTTGCCAAGGTTGTTGTTGATCCATGTATGCTATGTTGTTGTTCTTGCCATGTATGTCTTCTATGCCATGTCTTCTTGATGTATGTATGCTTAGTTTATCATATAAGGCTCTGTGGTAGTGCATTGAGCTTCAACATGCCTACTTGTTATCAGTTTTGACATATTGCTGAATCTGTTAATGAACTTTCAATGTTTACATGGGTGTCACTATATTTTCTGATCCTTTTTGGCTTATGGTCACTAAAGGACTTTTGTTCTATGCAATTAGTAGATTCATGCCATGCCTTTGTTTGCCATGATAAGTTCCTGTAACATGTTGTTTCATAGCTCTAAACATTGCAACTGATGTTATTTTACTATAAATGCAAACTGTTATTAGTTGCAATCTTGCCATGTCATTTGAGCATGTTCTAGTTGTTTCTGGAGATAGCTCAGTGTTCATGTTTTGTAATGCTTTACCTGTACATCCCCATGCCTTTTTTTTCATGTTGAGGTCCTGTAGCATGTTGTTTGATGCTTGCAATATGCCTAGTTGCTGTTTTGGACAGATTGTTGCTATGACTTGTATAGGGTGTATGTGTTGAACCGTTGCTCCGTTTTGAGTGTGCTCTATATGAAACTTGCTTGATTTTGCATGTAGTTTCATATTATCATATTGCATCCTTGTTTTGGGTGTTTTGCTTGATGTTTGTATGCATTTTGCATCAATGCCATGCTTATCTTGTTTTGCTCATATCTTCTAACGTAGCTCGAATTAATGAACTTTATATGTAACTTGACTAGAATTTCGTGTAGATCATCGTGGTGCATCTTAACTTGCTGTTTAACAACTTGAACATAAAGTTTATTCAGATCTGGACCAATTTCGAAATTTGCATGAGGACTTACCGGAATTGTTATATGTTGTTCCGGCCTCATTTAAACTTGCTTGATGTGTTGCTCTTGTTTGCATCATCTCTTGCCATGAGTAGCTTCATGTAGTCTTGTCATGCATCATGCTTGTTTGTGCATCATGCCTTGTTCATGTGTGGTGTGTTTACTATGTTGTGCTTCTTCTTGTTAGTTCCGTTCGTTCGATCGTGAGGATTAGTTCGTCTACGCTTGGTTCGGCTTCATCCGTTCGTCTTCTTCATGGACTCGTTCTTCTTCCTTGCGGGATTTCAGGCAAGATGCCGCTTCTACGGATCTCACTACTATCATTGCTATGCTAGTTTAGCGTTCTATCGCTATGCTCGCTACCTATTACATGTTTATCAAGCCATCCCAATTGCCATGTCGACTCTAACCTTTTGCACTTCCAAAGCCGTTGTTTGGCTATGTTACCGCTTTGCTCAGCCCTCTTATAGCGTTGTTAGTTGCAGGTGAAGATGAAGTTTGTTCCTTGTTGGAACATGTTGTTTACTTGTTGGGGATATCACAATATATCTTATTTAATTAATGCATCTATATACTTGGTAAAGGGTGGAAGGCTCGGCCTTATGCAGTGTTTTGTTCCTCTTGCCGCCTAGTTTCCGTCATATCGGTATTATGTTCCCAGTTTTTGCGTCCCTAACGGTCGGGTGATTTATGGGACCCCTTGACGATTCGCTTTGAATAAGACTTTTCAGCAAGGCCCAACATTGGTTTTACCATTTGCCTCACCTAGCCCTTTTCCCTTGGGATTCAGCGCTCTCGGGGTCATCTATTTACCCCCGAGCGGTTCTCCTTAGTGTTGGTCCAAACTGCGATGTCGGCGCTAAGCAATCAGGGTTTATACCAACTTGACGTCAGCTCATCCGGTGCCTGAGACGAGATATGTGCAGCTCCTATCGGGTTGTGGCACATCCGGGCGGCTTTCTGGTCTTGTTTTATTCTTTGTCGAAATGTCTTGTGGAATTCGAGGCTGATCGGGTCTTCAGGGAGAAGGAATATCCTTCGTTGATCGCGAGAGCTTATCATGGGCTAAGTTGGGACACCCTGCAGGTTTGAACTTTGGCCGTGCCAGCGGTTATGTGGCAGATGGGAATTTGTTAATGTCGGTTGTAGAAAACTTGAAGTTGATCTTAATTAAAATACACCAACCGTGTCGTAACCGTGAGTGTCTCTTTTGGGGTTGATCGAGAGAGAACACGGTTTCTGGTTATGTCGGCGTAAGTAGGAGTTCAGGATCACTTCTTGATCATTACTAGTTGTGACGTTCCTTTGTTTCTCTTCTCGCTCTCATTTAGTATGTTAGCCACCATATATGCTTAGGCTGCTGCAACCTCACCACTTTACCCCTTCCTTTCCCATTAAGCTTTGCTAGTCTTGATACCCATGGTAATGGGATTGCTGAGTCCTCGTGGCTCACATTACTACACCACGATTCAGGTACAGGTTTGCGATGATCATGGCGTGAGGCGATGTTTGCTTGTGTTGGAGTTCTTCTTACCTTCTTCGATCGGGGATAGGTTCGAGTCGGCAGACTGGGCTAGCAGGTGGATGTCGTTTGAGTTTCTGTTTATGTTTCATCCAGTCGGATGTTGATCTTGTATATGATGTTGATGTATTCTTGTGGCATTTGTGCCTATGTATATATCCCATCTGTAATGTTGATGTAATGATATCCACCTTGCAGCGTTTCAATATCTTGGTCTATCCTTGGTGGGACCGTCGAGTTCCTTTTGGATAGAATTATATTAGGCGACGATATCTACCATGGGACATAATCATGGAGGGAATGGGAACAACTTTACTAACCGACAACAAGTGAAGCGATGGAAAGCGGTAACCCAGCATCGTCCTACCCGGCTCGAGAAGGATCGGGTCACATCACACATTTGAAGTGCCGAAAGCCAGGGCACTATGCCACCCGACTGCCGGGCAATGGAGGAATGGAAGGCGGCAATGGAAGCCAGCAAAAGCCCAACCCTTTTCCTCATACTTTCGGGTGAACCACATTGGCGTGGAGGGCGTCTGATCAACCCGGTGAACGTGGTTGGTAAGTTTTATTAAATTCCGTCCGATGTGGTACTCTTTGATTCTGGTGCAACTCATTCATTTTATATCAAAGGGTAGTTGTGGAAAGAAATACAGGTTGCCTAGAACCTTAGAAGCCCTCTTCGTCGGTTCCTTGAGGAGAAATGATGAGGCTTAGGGTGTCATGCAACCCTTAACGCCGGAAACCATAAATTTCCGCAGACCTCATATTATTGAAACCCAGACCTTGGATGTAATCCTAGGCATGGATTAGTTGGCAGTTTGAAGGAAACATAGGCGTGCCCTTAAAGGCGATTCACGCTCACCACTCGGGAACGAAGAGGATCAAAATATGTATCGAGATGTATCGATGAAGCATCGGTGAATTCCCTCACGGGGAGTTGTTCAGGAGAAGTGCAGATGGTGCAAGATTTTCCAGTGTTTCGGAATTTACGGGGAATGCCACGGACGAGACATTAATTTTGATTGAGTTATTGCCGGACAGCCCCAATATCAAGAGACCCTACGGATGCCCCGAGCGATTTGGAAGAGACCAAGAAGCAAATTAATGAGCTATTGGAGAAGGGATATATTCATTATTTCGTCACCTTAGGAGCCCGGTTCTTTTGGTAAGAAGAAGGATGGAACCACGAGAATGGTTGTGGATTATCGTTGGTTGAGCAGCGTGACCATCAGAACAAGTACCCTGCCCGATGAATAATGATCTATTTGATCAGCTAGTTGGAGCAAAATTCTCCAAGATCGATCTTGATCGGTATCATCAGTTGAAGATCCGTGAAAAGGATATACCCAAAACAGCATTTACCACCGGTATGGTTTATATGAGTATACCGCCATGTCATTAGGATTGACTAATGCCCTACACTTCATGAATTTGATGAACAAAGTATTTATGGAATATCTGGACAAGTTTGTCGTGGTGTTCATCGATGATATACTGATTTTCTCCAAGAAGCGGGGAAGAGCATAAGGAACATTTCGTCTAGTTGGAGAAACTCCAGAACATCGGTTGTATGCAAGTTCAGTAAATGTGAATTTTGGCTGATGGAAGTCAGTTCCTCGGACATGTTATTTCGGGAGAAGGAATAGATTGGCCCACCAAGGTTGTATCGGTCACGATTGGCGATCACCCACCTCGGTCAAGGAGATCCATGATTTTCTCGGACTCGCAGGATATTATCGGGTTTATTGAGAATTTCTCGAAGATTGCCATTATGGTGAGCTGTTGAGGCGTAGAGTACATTTGGACGAGGATTGTGAGCCGGTTTCGAAATTGAAAAAGCGTTTGGTTACAGCCCGTACTGATTTGCGGACATACACAAGGATTACCAGGTATATTGTGGCGCTTCTCGGGGACTTCGGAGATACCCATGTAGGAAGGAAAGTTGTACCTTATACCTCCGGACAGCTCGACCTCACGAGATGAATTCGCCACACATGATTTGGAGTTAGCAGCCGTGGTGCCTCAAGACTGAGGCATTTCCTTATCGGAAAGCTTGATTGTGATGTTTACACAGATCATAGAGCTTGAAGTATATTTTCACCTTGAAGAGTTGAACCTTAGGCGGAGGAGATGGCTAGAGTTAATCAAGGACTATGTGAGATTCCATTACCACCGGAAGGCTAATGTTGTAGGATGCCTTGAGCGTGGAGTTATGTGAATACTCTTATAGCGGGAGGATTACCCCAGGAGTTAGTCGATGACCTCGGAGATCTCCAGTGGAGATAGTTCAGGAGAGGATATGTTGCAGCTCTGGGTTCAGTCCACTTTGGCGAAAAAATTCGTGAAGCCCAGTCGGACAAGGAAATTGATGAGATAAAGAAAGGATGAATGAAGGAAAAGCTAAAGGGTTTCGTAAGGATGAATACGGACTATATGGTTCGAGGATCATTTATGTACCCAATGATCCCGAACTCAGGAAGCTAATTCTTGGGAGGCATGATTCACGATTACTCGATTCACGGTAACACCAAGATGTATCTGGATTTGAAGGAAAGTTTCGGGTGGGCAGGTATGAAGAAGGATATTATTAAAGTAGCAATATGTGATGTTTACCCGTGAGTAAAGGCGGAACATCGAAGCTAAGAGGTTACTTCAACCCTTGCGATTCAGTGGAAATGGGAAAAACTTGGAATGGATTTTATCCGCAGGATTACCCGGGACCCGTTCGAGTTATGATTCCATCTGAGTGATTTGATCCTTGACCAAGGTAGGTCATTTCATTCCCGTGAAGACTACCTATACGGTAGCTGAGTTAGCCAAGATATACATGACCAGGATCGTATATGCATGGAGTTCGAGGGAGTATCGTTAACGGATAGAGAACACAATTTACCTCAAAGTTTTGGAATCAGTTGCATGAAGTGCAGGCTGGAGTTGATACAGCTTTTCATCCATGAGCAGATGGACGGAACCGAGAGAGTCAGCCAGATCACAGGAGGACATGTTGAGCTTGTGCGCTAGACTATGGGTCTAGCTGGGATGATAATTTGCCATCTGGAGTTCTCGTACAATAACAGTTATCAGACCGTCCGAAGATGGCCCCTTCGAAGCTCTATCTGAAAGGAGTGTGAAACACCATTGTTGTGGGATGGTGTTGGAGATCGAAAACTTTTCGGTCCGATCTTATCGGAATATTCGAAGAAAGTCAAGCTGATTGAGATAGACTCAAGGTAGCTTCGATCAGAGAAGAGTTAACATTGGTTGGCGGAACCATCTCAATAACTACCAACATTTTGTAGTATTTGCAAACAAGTCCTTGTTGTAGGGAAAAGCGGCTTTTACATAAAACAATGAAACTTAAACCCCACCAAATTGCATATAGTGTTAGTAATTTTTATTGTTCTCTCTTTGACTTGCGGCATATTCAAAATGCTGACCTACCACGGCATAGCGTCTTATATTGCGGGAGGTTTTTATGATCGGGGTGAGGCTACGATCCACGCTTGGCGATTGCCCTATGAGTCGGATGGACTGGCTGTTAAATCAGCGCTTCAGGCTTTATTTAGTTTGTTTCTCATGAGTTGGCCTTGGCGAATTTATTATCTTGTAATAAAGACTTCGATATGAGAATGGTGTAATAAATTCAGGTGTGATTGAACTTTCAATCTTTGCATCAATGTCTTGTGTGTGCGGCATGATCTTGGGATGGTACATCTACGAAGACTTGACCGTTTGGTGGTCGCTTCTGAGAGATGGTATCGAGCACCTGCTTGACGTGGGGCGTAACCTAGGATCGAGAAAGCCATAGGAAGAGACTATTTATTTTATCCCTTATCATTCCGTAATTCTCCCTGTTCATTTACGACTTCTCTCCGATTTTCAACATTCTAGATGGCCACCGAGTTCACCCGGTTCTGCTACGGAGTTTTGCCAGCGGATGAGGCGATGCCTCTCGGCTAGAAGCTGGTTCAGATCGTGAAGAAGCTGAAATTGCTCGCCCTCAATCACGGGAAGCCTACCAATGCACTTCCGCGGATACCTGCTACTGATTAAAGTGCACATTCAGGAGGACCTTGGGAGGACATTGAGCCCGTGACTTTGAGTTTACCGATTTCACTTGGATCCTCGGAAGAGACATGGCGATTTATCATGCACTTGGACATCTCCGAAAAGTGCAGGGCGAGCTTCGACCCATCAGACCTCGCCATGATTTCTGCATGAGCTAGGAATGGAGATATCATCCGTGCCGTGAAGGCGACTCCATTCTCTCATATGTCCAACTTGGAGAGTCTCCTCGGAAGCGAAATCGGACTACTTGACTTCGAAGGTACACGGGAGGCTGTTGTTCGTGTGGGCGGAGGAGAGAAGCCAGCGCGGACTTCCTTGACCATGAAGAAGAAATTAAGGATTTCATGGAAGAGTCGACAAGCTGAAGATTGATGTTGCTGCATTAGAGGAAAGATGGACACAGGGAAGACCTTTTCCAGTGGAGATAGCGGACCCTCGTGAGCAATGACCAGGATTATGAAGAGCTCCACCGAAGAAAGCCGCCAGAGGGCGCGCACCGGAAGGGCCTTGCGGAGGGCCGCGCAGGAGGGCGGGATAATTGATGAAGACATTTAGTCGAGCCGCCATGTTATTTTTTCCGTCGATCAGTTAGAGCGTTATTTTCGATTAGTCGTGAGAATTTGTAATCCGAGATTGAACCATTTTGAGATGATTGAATAAATGATTGGTGTGATTATGATTGTGCATTCATATGGGTAGTGATATTTTCTCATTAGACCCTTGTTCTATTCTAATTTTCTCATCACTCCAAAACACGGATGCCTCCGAGGGCGTGACCCGGTTTCAACTTTCCGCCCGAGCTCACCCAGCTGATCCAGCAGCAGAATGCCCTTATCAGATGCTCATCGAGAACGAACCACAACAATCACATACCACCCCTGTTGACAACCGGCCTTCCTAAGGCTGAATCCGCGGTGTTCTCTAGCAGCCTGGCCGATTGTGGCCGATGATTAGCTCCGCAAGGTCGGAAGGAGTTAGCCTGCTGGATGCAGAGATCACGAAAGGTGCGCTTTGCGCATCAGCAGATGGACCTGACCTCTTGGTGGGAGAACTACAACGCCACTTATCCCGCCACCATCCGTGGGATCGGTTCCGGAGGCTTTCCGCTTGCGCTCATGTCTCCAGGCTGGAGCCATGAGTGCGAAAGCGTGAGTTCCGCAACTTCGCCCAGAAGAACCGTCTTGGTAGGCGATGCGTGGATGAGTTCAGCAAGTTAGCTACATGCCCCGAGGATGTGTGGCCCGAGATGCATAAAGCGGAAAAGTTTCTCGAGGGACTCAATGGCGAAATGGGAATGCAGCTAATGGTGGCTACCTTCAACAACTACGGCGGGAGCTGGTAGACAAGGCCACCATACTCGAGGTAAGCAGCAGCAGATTGATAGCTGCGGGCGGAAGTATGGCCAGGGGAAGTACAACTGCGGAGCTCAGCGAAGCCTGTTATGCCCCATACTCGGGAGGGTATCATGGCCCGATTCGATCGCCGGTGTCGCAGGTTATTATACGTCGTTGCCATGTCATGTGTGTGCTTGCGTGTTGCACTTTGCCATGTCATCATCGCATTTCATATCATGTCATCATGTGCATTTCATTTTGCATACGTGTTCGTCTCATGCATCCGAGCATTTTCCCGTTGTCCGTTTTGCAATCCGGCACTCCTATGTCTCGGCGCCCCTTTTACCTCTTTTCATGTGCGGGTGTTAAGCGGTCTCGGAATGCCCGAGGTTTGTCAGCGGCCTTGGTATAGCACCGGTGAACCGCTTGTCAAGTTTAGTGCCATTTGGAGGTCGTTTGGTACTCAGCAGTTAGCAGGGTAACATGAAAAGCCTCTTTGTTGCAGCCCAACTCCCTTTCTAAGTGGCCCAAAACCCACCAAACTCCTCTCCATGCTCTCGATCGTTCGATCACGATCGCGTGGGCTCGCACACCTCATTTGGACTCTCCTAGCTCCCTCTACCTATATAAACACCTTCCTCAAAATGCGGTCCAATCCATCCGAAACCTAAATCGTCCGCGCGCGCCCGGACATGTCGTCCCGGCAGACGGAATGCGCCGCCGTAGCATGTCGGGGGCTGCCACGTGGCGCGCGCCCTTCCCGCGCGCCGCCCGGAGCCCGTGGAAAAGCCCAGCCCGCCGCCAGCGCCCAGCAGCGTACCTCGCCGCCGGCCGGCCTCGCCCGTAACCGTAAAGCGCAGCCCACGGTCGCCGCCAGCGCCGGACAACCGCCCTCCGCGCGCGCGCCGCCCGGCCTGTCGCGGACCTCCCCTCGCCAGCGTCGCGCCCCGACGGCGGCGCCATACCGAACCTGCGCTCACTGGGCGAGATCGATCCGAGGCGGCGGATCCGGCGACTTAGGCTTCGTCGCCACCTCCCTCCTCTCCAGCAGCCTCGGCGAAGTTCGGCCAGCCTCGTCGTCCGTGCCCTCGGTTGGCCTTTTCCCCTCAATTTCATCTAAGTCCCGAAATCACCCTTTCTCCCTCCGTTCCACAATGCCAAGCGCGCCTAGATTCTTTAAAGTCAAACTTTATAAACTTTGACCAAGTTTATAGAGAAATCATATACATCTAGAATACCCAAATACATGTGCTTAGATACATCACAAGACATGCTTTCATATTATATACATCTTGTATTGTAGATGTAAATAGTTTTCTCTATAAACTTGGTCAAAGTTTATAAAGATTTACTTCTCATATGCCTTCAAAACAGGAGAAATATCGATATTGCATTTTCGTTGCATTGTATCTCTCTGTCATATTAGCTCCGTTTTGCGCGTGTAATATGTCAAAATGTTCGTCTCGATGAGTAGATCATTTCATCTCATTGCATCATTTTCATTTGAGCTCATCTTGATGCCCGAAATGCTGTTGAAAGTGCTATGTGATGTTAGTTTCTGATTTTATCAGAACTTGCACTTTTGTCATTTTGCCATGATTGATGTGTGCATCCTATGGACTTGAGTCCTACATGTGTTTTAATATATGTGCCATCTTTCCAGTGGTGCTTGCTGTATTTTTTGTGATCTATGTGGTGACTAGCACAAGCATGCAAACTAGGTGTCTTGATGTTGCTGTTTTCAGCCCTGTTTTCTGATATTTTGATGCCATGTTAACTTGATGCTAGAGAGAGATCCATGCATATTTTGAGATACTTCAGTAAGGATGTTTTGTAAAGCATGTCTTGATCTATCCATCCATGCCCTTGTTTGCAATTATGGAGTGCCATAGCTTGAGTCAATCGAGCTCTACTTTTGCTATCAAATGTTTCCTGGCGATTGTTTACATGTTATTCAATTTTGCCAAGGTTGTTGTGGTTGATCCATGTATGCTATGTTATTGTTCTTGCCATGTATGTCTTCTATGCCATGTCTTCTTGATGTATGTATGCTTGTTTATCATATATTGCTCTGTGGTGAGTGGTTGAGCTTGTAAACATGCCTACTTGTTATCAGTTTTGACATGCCATGTTGCTGAATCTATTAATAAACTTTCAATATTGACATGGGTGTTACTATTTTCTGATCCTTTTGGCTTAGTCACTAAAGGACTTTTGTTCTATGCAATTAGTAGATTCATGCCATGCCTTTGTTTGCCATGATAAGTTCCTGTAACATGTTGTTTCATAGCTCTAAACATTGCAACCTGATGTTATTTCTGCAAGTCTGAAACTGTTATTAGTTGCAATCTTGCCATCATTTGAGCATGTTCTAGTTTTTACGGAGACTCAGTGTTCATGTTTTGTAATGCTTTACCTGTACATCATGCCCATGCCTTTTGTTTCATATTGAGGTCCTGTAGCATGTTGTTTTGATGCTTGCAATATGCCTAGTTGCTGTTTGGACAGATTGTTGCTATGACTTGTATAGGGTGTATGTGTTGAACCGTTGCTCCGTTTGAGTGTGCTCTATATGAAACTTGCTTGATTTTGCATGTAGTTTCATATTATCATGTTGATCCTTGTTTTGGGGTGTTTTGCTTGATGTTTGTATGCATTTTGCATCAATGCCATGCTTATCTTGTTTTGCTCATATCTTCTAGCCGTAGCTCGAATTAATGAACTTTATATGTAACTTGACTAGAATTTCGTGTAGATCATCGTGGTGCATCTTAACTTGCTGTTTAACAACTTGAACATAAGTTTATTCAGATCTGGACCAATTTCGAAATTTGCATATGAGGACTTCTGGAATTGTTATATGTTGTTCCGGCCTCATTTAAACTTGCTTGATGTGTTGCTCTTGTTTGCATCATCTCTTGCCATGAGTAGCTTCATGTAGTCTTGTCATGCATCATGCTTGTTTGCATCATGTCTTGTTCATGTGGTGTGTTTACTATGTTGTGCTTCTTCTTGTTAGTTCTGTTTCGTTCGATCGTTGATTAGATTCGTCTCACGCAGTTCGGCTTCATCCGTTCGTCTTCTTCATGGACTCGTTCTTCTTCCTTGCGGGATTCAGGCAAGATGACCGCTACTACGGATCTCACTACTATCATTGCTATGCTAGTTGCTTCCGTTCTATCGCTATGCTCGCTACCTATTACCTGTTATCAAGCCATCCCAATTGCCATGTCAGCCTCTAACCTTTGCACCTTCCTAGCAAACCGTTGTTTGGCTATGTTACCTTTGCTCAGCCCTCTTATAGCGTTGTTAGTTGCGGTGAAGATGAAGTTTGTTCCTTGTTGGAACATGGAGATGTTGTTCCTTGTTGGAACATGTTTACTTGGGATATCACAATATATCTTATTTAATTAATGCATCTATATACTTGGTAAAGGGTGGAAGGCTCGGCCTTATGCCTAGTGTTTTGTTCCTCTTGCCGCCCTAGTTTCCGTCATATCGGTATTATGTTCCAGTTTTGCGTCCCTAACGCGGTCGGGTGATTTATGGGACCCCTTGACAGTTCGCTTTGAATAAGACTTTTCCGCAAGGCCCAACATTGGTTTTACCATTTGCCTCACCTAGCCCTTTTTCCTTGGGAATCGTCTCGGGGTCATCTATTACCCCCGGGCGGTTCTCCTTAAGTCTTGGTCCAAACCCGGCGATGTCCGGCGCCCCTGGGCAATCAGGGTTTTATGCCAACCGGCGTCTGGCTCATCCGTTGTGCCTGAGGACGAGATATGTGCAGCTCCTATCGGGATTGTCGGCACATCCGGCGGCTTCTGGTCTTGTTTTATTCTTGTCGAAATGTCTTGGCAGGATTCGAGATGATCGGGTCTTCCGGGAGAAGGAATATCCTTCGTTGATCGCGAGAGCTTATCATGGGCTAAGTTAGGACACCCCAGGGTTTGAACTTTCGAAAGCCGTGCCAGCGGTTATGTGGATGGGAATTTGTTAATGTCGGTTGTAGAAAACCGAAGTTGATCTTAATTAAAATACACCAACCGTGTGCGTAACTTGTAGTGTCTCTTTTGGGGTTGATCGAGAGGAGAACACGGTTTAGGTTATGTCGGCGTAAGTAGGAGTTAGGGATCACTTCTTGATCATTACTAGTTGGCGACCGTTCCTTTGTTTCTCTTCTGCTCTCATTTGCGTATGTTAGCCACCATATATGCTTAGTCGCTCTTTGCAACCTCACCACTTTACCCTTCCTTTCCCATTAAGCTTTGCTAGTCTTGATACCCATGGTAATGGGATTCTTGAGTCCTCGTGGCTCCTGATTACTACACCACAGTTGCAGGTACAGGTTTGCGATGATCATGGCGCGTGAGGCGATGTTTGCTTGTGTTGGAGTTCTTCTTGCTTCTTCGATCGGGGATAGGTTCGGTCGGCTGTTGCGAGGTGGATGTCGTTTGAGTTTACATTTATGTTTCATCCGTAGTGGATGTTGATCTTGTATATGATGTTGATGTATTCTTGTGGCATTTGTTGTAATATCCCCATCTATTATGTAATGTTGATGTAATGATATCCACCTTGCAAAAGCGTTTCAATATCTGGGTCTATCCTTGGTGGGACCGTTGAGTTCCTTTGGATAGGGTCGCATATTAGGCGTGACAAGTTGGTATCGAGCCTCGACCGACCTTGGGCCCCTTGATTGATCGTGTAGTTTGGCGTTGTTGAGTCTAGAAGAAAACTGTTTTGGGTAGTTATATCGGATGAAATTCTTTTTACTCCTCGCCTTGCTCTGGTGAGGAATCTTGTGAGTGTTTTGAATTACTTCTCTTCCCTTCAAATTTTTCTTTAGGATCAGGATTGGTTTTCGATAGTTGTTCTTCAGCTCTTTGTCCGATGCATTTCTCGTCAAGTCGACTCGACCTCTTCATCTTTGATTCAATCCTCGTTCTTCCTCCGGCGTCGTTGTTTTCCTTGTCGAATTTGTCCTTGTTTTTTCCACCGCCCACCTTCTTCTTCTCGGAACGGAGTCCGTCAGTATATCCTTCCTACTCGTGTGAAGTCTTTGCCTTCTTTCCTCAATGATTTCAACGGTGTTTCCTCTTCAAGATATTCGGTTTCCCTTCCAAGTTGCCTTTGTTTTCCGCCCTCCACCCTATTATTCCCGGAGTTCGAGTTTCTTCCGACCATCAATTTCATTGGTGAGCAGTCTTTCTCAATCATTTCAACGGTGAATTCTCGTCTAATTCGTCATTCTTCATCCTTTCTTTTCGGTGGATTCAATTCAAGTTTTTCAGGTTGATCATATTCTTTCCTTCGAAGTGTTCTCTTTGCTCGTTCGCCTCTCGCAGTTTATCATTCGGAGTTCGAAGACATCTCGGGAGATTCGTCGTGTTCCAATTAATTCAGGGTTGTCACCTCATTCAAATATTTCAATTGTTCGGTGCATCATCTATCTGTTTAACATCCCTTTCAATGGTGTTTTCTTTTTGAGGCCCTAACCCACAGGTCTTTTCGAGGATCTTACCGACTCTTCTAATTTCCCGGAGTTCTCAAATTCTTTTCAAGTTTGGCGTAAGAATGAATTTCATCAGTCGATGCCTTTTCAAGATCGATTTCAAATCATTCATTGTTGGCTCAACCTCTTTGCTTTTCATTCTCGGTACTCTCAACAATTTTGGTGGTGTTTTTCGTCGTCATTTGAATCGAAGAAAGTTTTTCCTCAAATCTTGCGTTCTCCGAGATTCATGGTGCTAGCGATGTTATCCTATCTAATTGTTTCAGTTGTGCAATTCTTTTCATCCATCGGAGTATTTCAAGTTGATTTCTATTGTTTTCATCCGAGGTCCATCTTTGGAAGATTTCTTCATTCGTTTTCAAATTCATTCCCCAATTATTCCATATTAGGTGCCCTTCGTTCGTCTCAATATTCTTCCAAGCCGTTCAAGTATTCTTCTATCAGTTCGCGATCTCTTTGTTCTCTTTTTAATTCCTCAAGTATCTTCGTGCTTCTAATTCTTCCGTGATTCATTTCTTTTTCATGGTCATTTCAATTCTTACGGTGGTTCGTTCAAGATTCTTTTCCTTGATTATTTATCAATCCATTCGTTCTTTCAAATCTCTGGTGGTTCATGAAGACTTCCTCAAGTTTTATATATCCTTTCTCAATCCTTTTCAAGAAGAATAAGTAGTATGCAAAATCCATTGTTTGTCATCAATTTAATTTGATGAAGGATAAGCATACAATAAATCTTATTCTTATTTCATCAGTGATTAATCTTTTGAGTTTGTTCTTGAGGAATAAATTCTAGTTCCAAGTGTTTTCATCTTTTCTTTTCGGAGTTCAATTTCCTCGGCCATTTCGTAGGAACCTCCATCTAAATCATCGTGAGATTTAATCTTATTCTTATCCTTCAATTTTCTCATCATCCTTTTGTTACGGAGTTCTTCATGGTGGTTCTTCATGATTTAATTCATTCTTCAAGTGTTCATCAAGATTCTTGTTGGTGGAGTTCAAGTATCTTTTTTCTTCTCGCGTCTCGAAGTGCAATTAATTCTCGTATTCTTTTGAAGTGGAGTTTTGCATTTCTTGTTCTCTCAGCTATTCAATCTTTTCCGTTTGTGGTGGCGTTCACCTCATAATTTTGAGATGTTACCCATAAGTCCACATCAAGCTTATTCTTTGTTGTTGATTTTCTCAACAACTTTGTTCAACCTTTCTTCTAAGTTCTTTTCATTCAAATTCTTTCAATTCTTCCGGAGCATTGTGTTGTTATCTCGTCAAGTCTCATTCCATCTTCTGAGTTCATGTTCTATTCTTTCCTTTTCAGGGGTGCTGCCTAAATTCGCCGTTTATTATTTCTTCATCTACTAACCACTTTGTTGTTTTATAGTCTATCTTGATTCCATGAGCTTTGATTCTCGTCATTCTCGTCGTTCTCTCTTCTTCTCGAGTGCTCTCGATTCTTTGCTTCTTCTTTGAGTTTTGTTTCACCTCATCCTTTTCCCTTCCGTCTCGGTCCTAAGATCTGGGAGGAGATCTCTTTTAGTGGAGGGTGTTGCGCGGATTCGATCGCCAGTGTCTTGAGTTATTGCGCGTCGTTGCCATGTCATATCTGCGTGTTGCACTTTGCCATGTCATCATCGCATTTCATATCATGTCATCATGTGCATTTCATTTTGCATCGTGTTCGTCTCATGCATCCGAGCATTTTCCCGTTGTCCGTTTGCAATCCGGCACTCCTATGTCTCCGCCCCCTTTTACCTCTTTTCGTGTGCGGGTGTTAACGGTCTCGGAATGCCCGAGGTTTGTCAATGACCTTGGTATAGCACGCAGTGAACGCTTTGTCAAGTTTCGATCCATTTGGAGTCGTTTGACTCCAGGTTAACGGGTAACATAAAGCCTCTTTTGTTGCAGCCCCCCTAAGTGGCCCAAAACCCACAACTCCTCTCCATGCTCTCGGACGTTCGATCACGATCGCGTGGCCACCGCCTCATTTGGACTCTCCTAGCTCCCTCTACCTATAAATACCTTCCCCTCCAAAATCGCGATCAAATCCATCCGAAACCCTAGCTCGTCCCCGCGCCCGAGCGGACATGTCCGTCCCGGCGGACGAATCGCGCCGCCGCCCTTAATCGGGGCTGCCATGTGCAGCGCGCCGCCGCCTCCGCGCCAGCCGCCCCGACCGTGGCCCGCAACCCTTCTCCCGCGCGCCCGCCTCCGCCGCCCGTGGCTGTGCGGTCGCCGCCCGCGGCGCGGACCCCACCGCCCTCCATGCCCGCCTCCGCCCGGCACAGCCGCCGGACTTCCCGCCGCATAGCCGCGCGCCTTCTTGTTGGCCAGCGCCGTCCGCCCTCGCCGCTCCAGCCTCCTCGGCCGATCCGGTGAGGCGGCAGATCAGCGACCCAGGCTAATCCATCCTCCTCCTCTCCGGCAGCCCTCGGCGAAGTTCTGGCCAACCTCGTGCGTCCGTTCCCTCGATTGACCTTTTCCCTCAATTTCATCTAAGTCCCGAAATCTGCTATATTTTGTTGCATTTCATTGCATTGTTCTCTGTCATCGTTAGCTCCGTTTGCGCGTGTAATATGTCAAAATGTTCGCCTCGATGAGTAGATCATTTCATCTCATTGCATCATTTTCATTTGAGCTCATCTTGATGCGAAATGCTGTTAGAAGAGTGCTATGTGATGTTAGTTTCTGATTTTATCAGAACATGCACTTTGTCATTTTGCCATGATTGATGTGTGCATCCTATGGACTTGAGTCCTACATGTGTTTGTAATATGCCATGCCATCTTTCCAGTGGTGCTTTCTATATGTATTTTGTCTATGTGGTGACTAGCACAAGCATGCAAACTAGGTGTCTTGATGTTGCTGATTTCAGCCCTGTTTTGCTGATATTTTGATGCCATGTTAACTTGATGCTACTGAGAGATCCATGCATATTTTGAGATACTTCAGTAAGGATGTTTTGTAAAGCATGTCTTGCTCTATCCATCCATGCCCTTGTTTGCAATTATGAGTGCCATAGCTTGAGTCAATCGTCTACTTTTGCTATCAAATGTTTCCTGAATTGTTTTATTCAATTTTGCCAAGGTTGTTGTTGATCCATGTATGCTATGTTGTTGTTCTTGCCATGTATGTCTTCTATGCCATGTCTTCTTGATGTATGTATGCTTAGTTTATCATATAAGGCTCTGTGGTAGTGCATTGAGCTTCAACATGCCTACTTGTTATCAGTTTTGACATATTGCTGAATCTGTTAATGAACTTTCAATGTTTACATGGGTGTCACTATATTTTCTGATCCTTTTTGGCTTATGGTCACTAAAGGACTTTTGTTCTATGCAATTAGTAGATTCATGCCATGCCTTTGTTTGCCATGATAAGTTCCTGTAACATGTTGTTTCATAGCTCTAAACATTGCAACTGATGTTATTTTACTATAAATGCAAACTGTTATTAGTTGCAATCTTGCCATGTCATTTGAGCATGTTCTAGTTGTTTCTGGAGATAGCTCAGTGTTCATGTTTTGTAATGCTTTACCTGTACATCCCCATGCCTTTTTTTTCATGTTGAGGTCCTGTAGCATGTTGTTTGATGCTTGCAATATGCCTAGTTGCTGTTTTGGACAGATTGTTGCTATGACTTGTATAGGGTGTATGTGTTGAACCGTTGCTCCGTTTTGAGTGTGCTCTATATGAAACTTGCTTGATTTTGCATGTAGTTTCATATTATCATATTGCATCCTTGTTTTGGGTGTTTTGCTTGATGTTTGTATGCATTTTGCATCAATGCCATGCTTATCTTGTTTTGCTCATATCTTCTAACGTAGCTCGAATTAATGAACTTTATATGTAACTTGACTAGAATTTCGTGTAGATCATCGTGGTGCATCTTAACTTGCTGTTTAACAACTTGAACATAAAGTTTATTCAGATCTGGACCAATTTCGAAATTTGCATGAGGACTTACCGGAATTGTTATATGTTGTTCCGGCCTCATTTAAACTTGCTTGATGTGTTGCTCTTGTTTGCATCATCTCTTGCCATGAGTAGCTTCATGTAGTCTTGTCATGCATCATGCTTGTTTGTGCATCATGCCTTGTTCATGTGTGGTGTGTTTACTATGTTGTGCTTCTTCTTGTTAGTTCCGTTCGTTCGATCGTGAGGATTAGTTCGTCTACGCTTGGTTCGGCTTCATCCGTTCGTCTTCTTCATGGACTCGTTCTTCTTCCTTGCGGGATTTCAGGCAAGATGCCGCTTCTACGGATCTCACTACTATCATTGCTATGCTAGTTTAGCGTTCTATCGCTATGCTCGCTACCTATTACATGTTTATCAAGCCATCCCAATTGCCATGTCGACTCTAACCTTTTGCACTTCCAAAGCCGTTGTTTGGCTATGTTACCGCTTTGCTCAGCCCTCTTATAGCGTTGTTAGTTGCAGGTGAAGATGAAGTTTGTTCCTTGTTGGAACATGTTGTTTACTTGTTGGGGATATCACAATATATCTTATTTAATTAATGCATCTATATACTTGGTAAAGGGTGGAAGGCTCGGCCTTATGCAGTGTTTTGTTCCTCTTGCCGCCTAGTTTCCGTCATATCGGTATTATGTTCCCAGTTTTTGCGTCCCTAACGGTCGGGTGATTTATGGGACCCCTTGACGATTCGCTTTGAATAAGACTTTTCAGCAAGGCCCAACATTGGTTTTACCATTTGCCTCACCTAGCCCTTTTCCCTTGGGATTCAGCGCTCTCGGGGTCATCTATTTACCCCCGAGCGGTTCTCCTTAGTGTTGGTCCAAACTGCGATGTCGGCGCTAAGCAATCAGGGTTTATACCAACTTGACGTCAGCTCATCCGGTGCCTGAGACGAGATATGTGCAGCTCCTATCGGGTTGTGGCACATCCGGGCGGCTTTCTGGTCTTGTTTTATTCTTTGTCGAAATGTCTTGTGGAATTCGAGGCTGATCGGGTCTTCAGGGAGAAGGAATATCCTTCGTTGATCGCGAGAGCTTATCATGGGCTAAGTTGGGACACCCTGCAGGTTTGAACTTTGGCCGTGCCAGCGGTTATGTGGCAGATGGGAATTTGTTAATGTCGGTTGTAGAAAACTTGAAGTTGATCTTAATTAAAATACACCAACCGTGTCGTAACCGTGAGTGTCTCTTTTGGGGTTGATCGAGAGAGAACACGGTTTCTGGTTATGTCGGCGTAAGTAGGAGTTCAGGATCACTTCTTGATCATTACTAGTTGTGACGTTCCTTTGTTTCTCTTCTCGCTCTCATTTAGTATGTTAGCCACCATATATGCTTAGGCTGCTGCAACCTCACCACTTTACCCCTTCCTTTCCCATTAAGCTTTGCTAGTCTTGATACCCATGGTAATGGGATTGCTGAGTCCTCGTGGCTCACATTACTACACCACGATTCAGGTACAGGTTTGCGATGATCATGGCGTGAGGCGATGTTTGCTTGTGTTGGAGTTCTTCTTACCTTCTTCGATCGGGGATAGGTTCGAGTCGGCAGACTGGGCTAGCAGGTGGATGTCGTTTGAGTTTCTGTTTATGTTTCATCCAGTCGGATGTTGATCTTGTATATGATGTTGATGTATTCTTGTGGCATTTGTGCCTATGTATATATCCCATCTGTAATGTTGATGTAATGATATCCACCTTGCAGCGTTTCAATATCTTGGTCTATCCTTGGTGGGACCGTCGAGTTCCTTTTGGATAGAATTATATTAGGCGACGATATCTACCATGGGACATAATCATGGAGGGAATGGGAACAACTTTACTAACCGACAACAAGTGAAGCGATGGAAAGCGGTAACCCAGCATCGTCCTACCCGGCTCGAGAAGGATCGGGTCACATCACACATTTGAAGTGCCGAAAGCCAGGGCACTATGCCACCCGACTGCCGGGCAATGGAGGAATGGAAGGCGGCAATGGAAGCCAGCAAAAGCCCAACCCTTTTCCTCATACTTTCGGGTGAACCACATTGGCGTGGAGGGCGTCTGATCAACCCGGTGAACGTGGTTGGTAAGTTTTATTAAATTCCGTCCGATGTGGTACTCTTTGATTCTGGTGCAACTCATTCATTTTATATCAAAGGGTAGTTGTGGAAAGAAATACAGGTTGCCTAGAACCTTAGAAGCCCTCTTCGTCGGTTCCTTGAGGAGAAATGATGAGGCTTAGGGTGTCATGCAACCCTTAACGCCGGAAACCATAAATTTCCGCAGACCTCATATTATTGAAACCCAGACCTTGGATGTAATCCTAGGCATGGATTAGTTGGCAGTTTGAAGGAAACATAGGCGTGCCCTTAAAGGCGATTCACGCTCACCACTCGGGAACGAAGAGGATCAAAATATGTATCGAGATGTATCGATGAAGCATCGGTGAATTCCCTCACGGGGAGTTGTTCAGGAGAAGTGCAGATGGTGCAAGATTTTCCAGTGTTTCGGAATTTACGGGGAATGCCACGGACGAGACATTAATTTTGATTGAGTTATTGCCGGACAGCCCCAATATCAAGAGACCCTACGGATGCCCCGAGCGATTTGGAAGAGACCAAGAAGCAAATTAATGAGCTATTGGAGAAGGGATATATTCATTATTTCGTCACCTTAGGAGCCCGGTTCTTTTGGTAAGAAGAAGGATGGAACCACGAGAATGGTTGTGGATTATCGTTGGTTGAGCAGCGTGACCATCAGAACAAGTACCCTGCCCGATGAATAATGATCTATTTGATCAGCTAGTTGGAGCAAAATTCTCCAAGATCGATCTTGATCGGTATCATCAGTTGAAGATCCGTGAAAAGGATATACCCAAAACAGCATTTACCACCGGTATGGTTTATATGAGTATACCGCCATGTCATTAGGATTGACTAATGCCCTACACTTCATGAATTTGATGAACAAAGTATTTATGGAATATCTGGACAAGTTTGTCGTGGTGTTCATCGATGATATACTGATTTTCTCCAAGAAGCGGGGAAGAGCATAAGGAACATTTCGTCTAGTTGGAGAAACTCCAGAACATCGGTTGTATGCAAGTTCAGTAAATGTGAATTTTGGCTGATGGAAGTCAGTTCCTCGGACATGTTATTTCGGGAGAAGGAATAGATTGGCCCACCAAGGTTGTATCGGTCACGATTGGCGATCACCCACCTCGGTCAAGGAGATCCATGATTTTCTCGGACTCGCAGGATATTATCGGGTTTATTGAGAATTTCTCGAAGATTGCCATTATGGTGAGCTGTTGAGGCGTAGAGTACATTTGGACGAGGATTGTGAGCCGGTTTCGAAATTGAAAAAGCGTTTGGTTACAGCCCGTACTGATTTGCGGACATACACAAGGATTACCAGGTATATTGTGGCGCTTCTCGGGGACTTCGGAGATACCCATGTAGGAAGGAAAGTTGTACCTTATACCTCCGGACAGCTCGACCTCACGAGATGAATTCGCCACACATGATTTGGAGTTAGCAGCCGTGGTGCCTCAAGACTGAGGCATTTCCTTATCGGAAAGCTTGATTGTGATGTTTACACAGATCATAGAGCTTGAAGTATATTTTCACCTTGAAGAGTTGAACCTTAGGCGGAGGAGATGGCTAGAGTTAATCAAGGACTATGTGAGATTCCATTACCACCGGAAGGCTAATGTTGTAGGATGCCTTGAGCGTGGAGTTATGTGAATACTCTTATAGCGGGAGGATTACCCCAGGAGTTAGTCGATGACCTCGGAGATCTCCAGTGGAGATAGTTCAGGAGAGGATATGTTGCAGCTCTGGGTTCAGTCCACTTTGGCGAAAAAATTCGTGAAGCCCAGTCGGACAAGGAAATTGATGAGATAAAGAAAGGATGAATGAAGGAAAAGCTAAAGGGTTTCGTAAGGATGAATACGGACTATATGGTTCGAGGATCATTTATGTACCCAATGATCCCGAACTCAGGAAGCTAATTCTTGGGAGGCATGATTCACGATTACTCGATTCACGGTAACACCAAGATGTATCTGGATTTGAAGGAAAGTTTCGGGTGGGCAGGTATGAAGAAGGATATTATTAAAGTAGCAATATGTGATGTTTACCCGTGAGTAAAGGCGGAACATCGAAGCTAAGAGGTTACTTCAACCCTTGCGATTCAGTGGAAATGGGAAAAACTTGGAATGGATTTTATCCGCAGGATTACCCGGGACCCGTTCGAGTTATGATTCCATCTGAGTGATTTGATCCTTGACCAAGGTAGGTCATTTCATTCCCGTGAAGACTACCTATACGGTAGCTGAGTTAGCCAAGATATACATGACCAGGATCGTATATGCATGGAGTTCGAGGGAGTATCGTTAACGGATAGAGAACACAATTTACCTCAAAGTTTTGGAATCAGTTGCATGAAGTGCAGGCTGGAGTTGATACAGCTTTTCATCCATGAGCAGATGGACGGAACCGAGAGAGTCAGCCAGATCACAGGAGGACATGTTGAGCTTGTGCGCTAGACTATGGGTCTAGCTGGGATGATAATTTGCCATCTGGAGTTCTCGTACAATAACAGTTATCAGACCGTCCGAAGATGGCCCCTTCGAAGCTCTATCTGAAAGGAGTGTGAAACACCATTGTTGTGGGATGGTGTTGGAGATCGAAAACTTTTCGGTCCGATCTTATCGGAATATTCGAAGAAAGTCAAGCTGATTGAGATAGACTCAAGGTAGCTTCGATCATTGAGCAAGTGACTCATTCTCTTTTGAAGATCTTCGGCCGCTCTCAATTTCTCAAGCTCTTGCTTCCTTTGAAGATAATCATAGGAGAGCTTTTCATGAGTGGTTGAGGCGTTTCACGACTTTCAAGTTCTTGGTTTAGCATGAAGATTTTTATGTCTTCAACTAAGGTTGTGAGCGTGTCATTTCGCGTCAACGGTCATCGCTTTTGTCTAACAATTTTGAGTATGTTCCATAGCTTTTTGTTGTTCGTTGCAATTTTAGCAAGTGTTTTGTAGCTGGGCTTGGATTCACATCGAGTCATCTTCACTTGATGTTTGAAAGTAAGCATCCGTGATTTTCCTTGCCCATGCCATGAACGATAGGTGGGGCAGGGTCGTCCTTGTCCGGCTTACGTTGGTGTAAGTCATTGTCTTGATGTTGAAGATGGACTTGGCAACATAGGTGTGGCTAGAGCGGACACGCGGGTGGACTCTTCGGACTCCACCTCCCCTCCTCGAAGGACTCCTCTGAATCCATTTTTGCCAACAAAAGCCGAGCCTTGCGGATGAGCTCTTCTTATGAGATGAAGACTTTGATGAGGACTTGGAAAAGACTTTGAAGATTTCTTCTTCTTCTTGTCATCGAAATCATATTCCTTGCTCTTCTTCTTCTTCTTCTCATTGTCCCCTTGGACACTTTCGGAGATATAGTGTCCGGTTTCTTGCACTTGTGACATGTTCTCTTCTTGTAGTCATGAGTGGAAGCTTCATCATTTCTTGAGCTAGATCGTGAAGACTTTGAAGCCCTTCTTCTTAGTGAACGGAACTTCTTCACAAGCATAGCAAGTTCCTTTTGTCTTGGGATCATCGAACTGGTCAATTCTTCTTCAATGAAAACAACTTTTGCCTTCAAAGCGGATTCGGCCATAGTTGGGACCATAGATATCTCTTTTCTCGAAATGGAACTCATTGTGTTGAGCCTCTCAAGTATATCAGACGGATCGAGTGTCTTGAAGTGGCGTTCTTGTATCATGAGGCAAGGGTGTCAAAGGAGCTGTCAAGTGATCTCGTAGTGTTTGGCGATTTCATGCTTGGTAACTCGGTGGCCCGAACGGCTCATTTGTGATGTCGGTGAGGCGATCAAGCGTGAGCTGGACATTTTCATTGTCGTTTCTCTTGAAGGGTTGAAGAGGTTGCGAAGAACGATCCTTTGATCTCTCGGGTTGAAGCAACCGTTGACCTTGGATACCATCCCGGACTAACCGGCGTTTCGGCACTCCCCATCTTGTCCTTTGGTCGGATGACCATAGATGATGTTCTTTAGTAGAGTCGATTGAATGAACTTCTTGACATGGAAGGTGACACCTTCACGGTTTTGGGAACACCGTTCTTGACGACATACCGTCGACATCAATGGCTTCAAGATGCATGCATCTTATTCTTCCGATGGGATATTCAGTTCCATCGAACAGGGCAGCAGACTTTGATTATCCTGCGATCGACATAGCTAAAACTCGGTGGTTAAACGAATCACACAAAACAAGGGGTACCTTGCTCATACCAATTGAAGTGCTAGTTATCGACTAGAGGGGGTGAATAAGCGATTTTGAAACTTCAAACGTGGAAGTTTTGAAGACAAACAATAAAATGACCTAATTGATATGCAGCGGAAGATAAACTACAACAACAAACCATAGTCAAGTATGCATTGTGAAAGTACAAAGACTAATAGCAGCTTGGTAGTAAGGATCGGGATGGAAGATAGTATGAAGCCAACCAACGATAGTAGTCAAGCAATGAAGTCAAACGATATGACAAATGGCAATGACTTCAAAAACTCTAAGTAAAGG
>JAHIAM010008309.1:0-11597 GCA_021605205.1 Aegilops longissima
CCGTCTTTTGTTTTAGAAGTTGGGTAGGGTGTGAAGAGCACATATGTGCGTCTAACCTCAGATAGGCGGGGTGCGGGGCGAGTTGCGAGAGGACTGGGAGAGTCGTGACTCGTGGGTGCGTGGCGTGAGAGAGGGGGCCGTATCAATGCAATGCATGTGTCCGTAAATCATTATCCGACAAACGTTAGCCACAAGCCTTTTTCTGACGAGCCGTAAGAACCGTTAGATCGGCATCCGCGGTGTCACTTTTGCCATGTCATTTAAGAACAGCCACTCCTCCTACACACAAATCTTCCACGTGAGTGTTAGCAACTGCCAAGCTCCCTCCGTTTGAAATGCGTGCATATAGCTTTATTGAAAATTGAACCTCGCAAACTTTTACGAGTTTTGTGTACCAAATTGCACATGTAGAATACCTGTATATATCATTTCATTCATCTTGAGAGGTAACTATAAAGATGGGTGAGGTCTACAAAAAAGACCATCGTATCACCCGACAATTTCAAGCATCCTTTAGTGTAGAATATCATAGGAACTCTATATGATATGATTTTTATAGGATTTTTTCTTTAGAGCCAATTGGTTCATAGGAATAGATTCATATACTCCACATTTCAAAGAAATAAACATGATATCATTTCTATAGCTTTAGAGCCACTTGGTTCATATGAATGGATTCCTATACTCCCTTAATTTCAAAGGAAAATAAACATTAGCATATATTCAATAGAAAATTCCTATGATATGAACCAAATTACATCTCTTTTCTAATCCCTCCTCATAGGAATTTGAGATACATGTCATCTCTAGATTCAATAGAAAAGTTCCTATGATGTGAACCAAATGACATCTCTTTTCCAATCCTTACTCATAGGAATTGAGATGCTCCATGTCATCTCTTTCCCTACAACTTCCATGTATACATCTTCTATTCCTAAATAGATAGTACAACCCACTAGTAGTTTTTCCAAAACATGCAACTATGGCACAAGAACTATATAGTGTGCCAATAACTTTGAAAGATGGCGCTGGATGAAGCTAACCCGACGGTGGAGATAGGCAAATCCGAGCACTCACTGGCGTTGGATATCATCAACATTCCACCAGATCTGCCACATGTACAATTTAGAAGACTCCATGGTTGAACTTAAGCATAATGCACAAACCTCAAAACACAAGCACTTCTCCTTTGTTCTAGAATCTTACGTATCATAATTGATTATTTTTCTAAATGAATTGCCATTATTTGTTTTTTACTTTATGATTTACAATGCACAACCCATGAATCTTAACATTTTATAAAACTAATTGATTTTGAATGAGATGAACTATAAGAACTAAGCGAACATCTACATCATGCATATATGACTCAAAGCTTTACATGCTATAGTGTGTATTTATTCATAATTTGGTTTGAAATCTCATGGTTCAATACATGTTACCTTACTAGTTTTGAGTAAGTAGAAATTTCCATGCCGGGTATATCAAAATGCAGGGCCCATGCATCATTGCCTTCGGTCGAACCTCGTCCACAATTTTTTTGTACTATATCTCCCGGTCCCCGAACCCAAAATGCTGCCTCGTTCCGTAAAACCAAGCGGCCCACACATATTTAAAGGCGTCGACTCGAACCGTTTACTGCGTGGCCCGGGTAGTACTCCTAAACCCCCGCCTCATCATCGGTTTTCTTCAAGAGGACGAGGGAAGCCGATTTGTAGTGGGCGCTTTAAAAAGGATCTGGTGGAGACCCTACCTAGGGTGCCCTAGGTAGCCCACACGCATCATTGTTTTCTCTTTTCTTTATGCTCTTGCCCTAGAGTGAAATGATGGTTGCTTGTCTCCCTCCACAATGCGGGAAAGGTGGGGCTTTGGATTTGACCCTCATCGCTCATTTTCTACTCTTTCGTCTCGACCGGGGTGCCTCAATTCCATCCGCTCCAAAGTAATTTGGTGCATCCCGTGGAACAAGGCGGTGGATGAGCCACATGTCGGCCAAAGGGGTCTTTAAGTGTGTGCCATTTGTGTTTGGGGGACCCTGCTTGAGTTGCTCGCCAACCGACAGGGCAGCCTACCACTTGGTTTTGCTCCTTGGTGAATCCGCTATATTGATCTAAAAGATCGTCTGAACTACCCTCTCCGTCTCGGTTTTTTATTTTAGGCGTCTCGGTTTATAGGGCCTGCACTAGTTCAGGTCATCCATTTGACTAACTAAATATGAGTTACTATGTCACAAAAGTATATCATTGGATTCTTAAGCGGATTAGTTGTATTTAAAAGTCGGCGGGGATTTTCCTTTGCGGTGGTGGCGGGCAGTTCGCCTAGTCGGTTCGCGAGCGGAGAAGCGAGGGAGTAAATCTTTGCAAGGGGGGCTTGTGATTTGAAGGGTTCTTCTTTGGACAGGTGAGGCCCGTGATTGACTTGCCATTATCATTTTAAGCTGCGATGCCTGACCGGAGTGAGTCTCGATTCGACCACCTCCAAAGGTGCCTCTCCAATGCTCCACCATGTAGTAGAGGCTGGCTCTTGCATGAGATCCCACTTCTCCACTTTTCCTTGCCTCTCTTTCCTCCACATTGCAAAAATTCCATGTAAAAGAGCAAGTACAATGAATGACTCAGGGGCTATAAGATATAAATAGTATATTTTTGGTTGGAGGAAAAAAGAAGAAGGGTAAGTGGGCTCTTGGTGAAACCAGCTCATCTCCGGACTTTGTGAGAGTGAAATGTGGGTAAATAAATAAGTAGTACCTCTTCTAATCAACTATTGTACATGGGCTATAAGATAGGCTATAGATGACATGGAATGGCTTATAATAACATGGCTATACTAATAACCATGCTCTAAAGCACACTATTGTACTTAGATGCATGTACAAGTTCATAAATTTAGTGGTCATTCATGCATTAGTTCTAACTAATGCCTCGGTAACATAACTTTTTGAGAAAAAGGCGTACTAATTACTTGTGCAAACTATGAAATTAATTGACCCTCACCGTCTACCTTGGTTGGAGATTTTGAAATTGAGCCATAAGCGGAAAGGAGGGGTAGTAACTTTCTCCGATTACTATTTGTGGCCTTGTATAGATGCAAATTTTTTTTATAGTTGTCTTGTATAAGTAAATGGAGGAGTACTAACCAAAGTATACCTAGTAGGGAGAGGGCGGAGGGTAGTAAATTTTCTCCTCGTGTTGGAAAGTCGTTATATCGACTAGAGGGTGAATGGCGATTTTTGAATTCTTCCTTGAGGAATTTCTGGTGAGGAAATTCCTAAGTGAAAACTACCGTGGAATAAGTACTCGAAGTAAGCATAAGAGAATCGGGCATGGTCATCATGATGAAATGAAGACAATCCAGTCGAAAGCGTAATCACAGGATAACACAAGATGAAGAAAAACGGTGAAGAAATTGGGCGAGGAAATTGAAAAGTCTTGATCAAATCTTCAAACCGGGATATGAACAAACACTCAACCAATTGAGGAAATGAAAGAGTTGAGGAAATAGAACCCGATAAGGTTGGTGAAGACAATGATTTGGTAGACCTTCAAGCGCTGTCTCGGTTATCGTCTGGTTGGGCGGCTGATATTTAAACTCGAGGACACCGTCCGGACACCCGTCGGAACGCAGCTCGGGACACCAAGTCCTCAATTCTCCTTGAACTAAGGTCACACAGACCTCGTCCAATCACTCGTGGTAAGTCTTGGGGCTTCCAAACCTTCAGACTTGGTCACTTTCGGGATCCACAATTCCTCTTGGATGCTCTAGACCATGGCCCTAACCGTTGGAAAACACAGTCTTCAAAAGGTAACAGCGTCGGATCCACGAGGATCAATCTCTTGATTATGCTCAATCACTTTGGGTTTGTGGGGTTTGGTTTGGGTTTTCCTCCTTTCGATGATTTTCGCTCAAAGTCCTCGGAGGATGGGTTGCTCTCAAATGACAAGTGTCAAGTTCTCTCGGGCAGCCAACCAGCTAGTGGTTGTAGGGGCGGTTATTTATAGCCTAGGAGCAGCCCGACATGATAAACATAAATGCCCTTCAATGATATGACCGTTATGGGATAAGATATTTTGGGACAGGCGGTTTGAAGCGGTTGGTTTGACTCTCAAATTCCTCGGGGCTATCATGTTCCTCCTTTGTGTAGGCAATTCGCCTTTGGGAATTCAACTCCTCCTCAGAACAAATTCCTCGTGACGGAAGAACTTGTCTCACCTTTGAAGAAATTTAGCGTATGAGATTTCAAAGGCTTCACTGAGGGTTGGTAGGTGTAGGATTTTGAGTTGAGCATCACATGGAAATTTTTCCTTAGTATTTCCTCGACCCCTTTAACGATCGGTTTTCCTATGACTCAAGAAAGAAAATGAAACTACAAAAACAAAAGTCTTCACCTTCATGTTCCTCAAATGAATACCAAGTCTTCAAGGTCACACAATTTCTTCACTTTCAAAGTCTTGAAAAGTCTTGAATATCAAAGTCTTGATGAAGAACTTCATTTTAAAATTGATTTCTCTGTAAATATCAAACTCCTCATAACTTATAGAACTGTACACTCATAAACAATTAGTCCCTTAACCTATAAGTCTTCAATACACCAAAATCACTAAGGGGCACTAGATGCCCAATCCCCCCTTTTGGTGATTGATGACAATATAGGTTAAGTTTTCAAAGGATAAAATATGAAGTGTAAATACTGATATTGAGGAATTTGATTGCAAGATATGAAGAACTCCCCGAAGATGTGCATAGGAGGAATTTGCTTTTGAGGCATTGCACATTTGAAGAGTTGAATCATGGAGATCTCCCCTATATCTTAAATTCATACACATTTGACATATAATATGAAGAATTTGAAATGCATGATGAAATATGGTGACGATGTAATTCAGCATCGTGTATTAAATATAACGAAGAATAAGCATGCAGAGGAACACATCAAAAGTATCGAGCACCATCGGGTTTAAGATTACAACTCGATCAATAACAGTTCAAAAGAGCGAGAGTTGTAACAAAAAGCCCATATAATAGACCGGCTTGAAGACTAACTCAAATTTCTCCCCTTTGTCATGAATGACCAAAATGATCGAAAGAGGACTAACCCGAAGAATATCAAGTTGATGAAGGGCGCCCGGGTTTCGAGGTCGGTTGTCATAGTAGGGCCTGCCTTGATTCTCAAGTCTTCATTTTCATCGATTAATGGCGATGAAGAATGGGCTAGCCAAAGGAAGGAACCTTGACCTTCTTTTTCGGAGGAGGTGGACCAGTCAAATTCTTCCTTGAGACCCATGTTCTTTAGATCTTCTGCGTAGAGATGAGATAGAACAGCCCATTCGGTTGAAGGTTTCATGGAGGTAGTATTGGTTTTCTTCACTGCATTGTGTGTTGAGGTCATGTTGTGAAGAATTGAACTAAGCGGCGGACCCATTTATGATTGCAATCAACCTTCTAATGAAGGAGGGTAACTCACGATCAGTCATCACCACAGGTCTTTGTGGCTTGAATTTTGCTTGGTGAGGTATTGGGGGAGTCATGTGTGGGAGTCATCATTGGTGGAGTAGGATGCAGCCTTGGAAATTGACCATCAATGGACGAATGCCTTCATCTATCAAAGTTGCCTTGCCTTTGTCATCGGTGAGGAAAATGTCCGTTTGAGGACTTCAATTGGAAAGTAGCTGCGTGGTTGATTCGGCCTTGTAATTGGTGAAGACCTTGTCGATGAACCTCATAATCCATGGTGCATAACTTACTCAAAGGTGACATAGCAATGTTGGAGTCCTCATGAAGAAATCATGGAAGTTGGCCAGGGCCATGAATGATATTGAAAAGCATATTCTTCATGATGCTAGACTTCTTCATCATTTGAGTCGTGGCCTTTGATAGGACTCATTGTCTTCATCGAATCCGATAGGCGTCCGGGCACATATAGTAATTCCTTGACGAAGAATTTGGTTGAGGTGCCACCTTGGCTTCATCAACTTGCATGTAGGATTTGCAAGCTCGGGTTTTGTAGATGCAATGAGCACCATCAAGGGAGGGGCCGAGTGGGAGGGCACGAAGCAATTCGATTCTTTGGTGCCTTGTAGTGTATTTTTCCAGTCCAGTACCCATGAGTTCACATCTTGAATCTCGGTGATGTGGGCGTCGCATAGAATTGAAGAATGAGTTCTTCATTCCAATCCGAGATGTCGTCGAAATTCCAATCCCATCATGAAGAACGGGGGGCTCGAAGCTGGCGGGAATTCCATGTCCCGTGAGGAATATGTGCATGATCGAAGACTTTGCTTTGTTGAATAGCCGAGGAATAGAAGTTGGCTTGACTAGCAGGTCAAAGCGCCTCTTCCTTATCGGCGAGTCATATGGGTTGTAGTGTGAAGAATACATGCTCTGAAGAAATCTTCACCTTGAACTTTTGCCGTTGAGAATGGATTCTTTGGCTTTGGGTGGAGTGTCGTGAGTTGCATCCTACCTGGGAATCACAATCTCAGGTTCTTGGTGAGGTTTTGTGGTTCCTCTTCATATCGTCTGCGTGTTCATAGGATCGCGCGGGGTTCTTACACTAGTGGCTGGAATTTCTTCATGCAGACGGGTGGGATGAGTTTCTTGAGCCCATTTGAACCGTTGGTGCGGGGGAGAATTTGTTGGATTGGGGTAAGAGTGGAGGTGGGATCTTGACTTTCCCAAAGTCATCATTCATTCAGGCGTGGTGCATCCAATATCCGTCTTCATCTTCAATTTCCTCAACACCGCCTCTTTTGTGAGGCATAGCGGGAAATGATTGGTGTTGAAGGATTGCATCCACTTCAATTTCTTCATCAATCTGCTCGGAAGCGCGAATGATTTTCTTCATCGATCCCTTGGGATCTCATATTCTTCACCAAAGGAACAAGGTCCTTTGATGGCATGGAGAAATGGAACAACATCAATTGGATTTTCAAATGAGCTGGTCATTGGCTTCATTTTCTTGGGGCGAAGAATTTGGCGTGATGCTTTCCTTTTCTTCGCAGCTCGCTCTGGCCTTGGTTTCTTCACTGATGCGGATGGAAGGATAGGAGTTAGTGTAGGGGAGGAGGGAGGAATCTTTTGAATTTCCTCGAGCCAACGTTGCCCTGACTTCTTATTTCTTGAGCGCACCACTAGTGGATGCCACAATTTCTTAGGGTTGGAATGGGTCATCAAACGGAACTAGCATTGTCTTAGCTGAAAATCATGCGGTCTTGGCATGTTCTTGATGATGGCGGAACTCCGGGAATTTCTTGTTGCGTGGGGCTGCAACATTTGTGAACTTCTTTGTCGGTTGACAAATCGACTTTTCCTTGCCAATCAGCAAATGGCATCAAAGTCATCAGGGGCTTTGATTTGGTGGATCTTGAGGTTCCTCGGTTGTCATTGACAACATTTTCCTCGGGAACTTCTCTTTCTGGGAGCCTTCTTGATCCCTTGCCTTCTCAAATTTCCATTTCTCTTAGAGATGAAATGGGTGCATGTTTTGTCGAGTCAAATGAAAATCAGGCATAGGTGTCTTGGATCCTTGTGCCATAGATCAATGTATTCAGGATCCCTTGGATCCAAAGTAGTGTACGGGTGTGCCTTTGGCTCTAATTTCTTTGGTCTGATGATTTCTACAAGTTCATCATCATCACTTCATCGTCAGATGGCACGGAAGCCCTATTTCTTCTTGAACTTGGGGGACCTCGTCCGGTTGCCTTTTCTTGGGAGGGGGACGATGAAGAATTTGGTGCAGTGAGGAACTTCTTTGAGACACGGAGGCAATAGAGATGCCTGCATCCTTTGCGTGGCGGATGCCCAGTCTTGAGGACTTTGGGGCTTTGGAGGACTTTGGGGAGGGCGGCGATTTGGGAGGCGGGAGGCATGAGGCTGGGTGGGGCATTGAAGATTGGGTGAGGGCATTCTTTGAGGATTTTGGGTGGGGGCTGTTGGTGAAGCACTTGCTTGTCCTGGCTTCTTTGCCTTGATTTTCTGGGCGCAGGGGCCTCGATGGCGGATGGAGTCTTCATTGAATTTCCTCCTTTGCTTCTTTGGCTTTCTTGCCAACGGCTTGGGCGCCCATTCTTGGGAAAGTCCTCACCGGCTTGATCTTTGGTGGGGTCGCTTCTTGGCAGGTGCCAATGGAGCTCTTGGGCATGGAGGATTAAGAGTGAATTTCTTCATATACTTGAGTAACATACTCCCTCCATTCCTTGCCCATCTCCTTTCAATCCTCTGAATCGCCCTTGGCTGATTTTTATTTTCCTTGCCAAACTTGGCTTCATCGGTGTGCAATAGTCAATATGTTCTATTTCAAAGCCGTCATGACCTCGGCCTCTTTCCTCCTTTGGCTTCTTTCCTTCGCCATATTCTTGGTGAGGAATTTGAACAATCAATTCCAAAGGAGCCTTTTCGAGGCTGCAAATGAGTTAAGTTGATGAGAACCTAGTGATTCAGCGGACATGAAACTGGGAGTATAGTTGAGGAATTTGGAAGGGTCATATGCTTCTCGGAAGGTTTTTAAAAAATAGTTTGAGAATTTGACGGATGAGCCTTGAAGAATTTCACTAAGGATCTTTGTCTTAGGTTCGAGTTTATAGATCGAGGATCCACACAATTGAGGAATCTTGAAGAAAAATCATTGCTTAGAAAGCGAATCAAGGCTATTTCGTTTGAGGTGTTCATATTGTGAAGATTTGAAGAATAAACACCTTTGAAGATTTTCGGGAAGGTTTGAGAATCAAGCGGTAATAAAAGTAACTTTTAATTACCGAAAGGAAAGACTAAGCGGAAGTGTAGAAAAGTTTCGTTCAGATCTCCCCCTTCTTCGGCGGAGGAAGAAGATGGCGGTGGCGGATGAAGATTTCCGTGGTGGTGAGTCGGGCGGGTCGAGAGTGAAGCTCTTCCTCACCCGATGATGGATAGCGGCGTAGGGTTTGAAAGCTCGGCGGGAGAGAAGCGGTCGGGGATAAAGGAAGTGAGGAAGGGAAGGGGTTATATATAGCCGGGAAAAACTTTAGGAAGATTTTGAATGACGTGCCTGACCCTTCTCATTCGACATTGTCACCCCGTCTTGAAAAGTGGAGTGTGTTAGATCTGGGTGAATAGATAAGTCTAACGTAGGGCGGACGGTTGGCGGCAAAGGAAAATTTGGATAAGATTAGTTTTAAAGTTCCGTTCCAATTTTTTGACAAGGACAGGTGAAGATTTTGGCGAGTTTCAAATAACCAACAGAAGAATTTGTGAATAGATTGGGTTGAGTATAATAGAGGGAAGGGTCGATCACTTACAGGGAAAAAAACTTGAAGAAATAGCCATAAGTGAATGCTGGAGGACATAAACCCATATATATAATAGTCAAGAAGAAAGAAAGGAAAAGTGAAGATTTTAAAGTTGAAGAATTTGAAAAGGAAGAATTTCAAACGAGGAAAAACCAAATTGAAGATTTTCAACTTTTGGTGGCGTGACCCCCGTATAAGAAATGATTTCAGACACCGGTACAATTGTCGTGGGTTACGAGAATCAAATTCTTCATTAATTTCTTCACACTTGGTGTTATTCTTCATTGATTGAAGAAAAGCGTTTCTTCATGTGTTGCACATCTAAGTCATCAATTTTGCATAAGTGTGGGGATGTGTGTCCTTTTCAAAGAACATTGAAGATTCTAAGATATTTAGCTCACCAACTTGCTAAATCTCTTCTCATCAAAGGCTTTGTGAAGATATCGGCTAGTTGTTCTTATCTTCACATGTCAATAGATGTGCCCTTCAACACATGATCCGAAAAAAATGGGAATCTGAATGTGCTTTGTCTTGAGTCTGACGGGTTGTGAGCAATCTTGATGGCACTCTCATTGTCCGATGAAGGCACATTCTTCACGTTGATCCGTAGTCCTTGAGAGTTTGCTTCATCCAGCAATTGAGCACAGCAAAACCAGGGCCAATGTACTCAACCCCGATGACGGTGATCGATTCTTTCTTGAGGACCAACGACCAAAAGATGTCGGAAAAAAATACCGAGTTGACTTGCGGTCCACGATCCCGCATAGTCAGTCGAATATCAATGAGATCAAAAGAGAGCCCTTGGGTACCATAATCCTAGTGTTGGTGTGTGAGCTAGATATCGAAGAATATGCTTCCTGACCTTATTTGATTCCGGTTGTTTGCAAATGGCCACACAAACACTAAGCATTTATCGGCCTAGATGCACATAAGTACAATAAAGAACCAATCATGGGCGGTATACCTTGTGATCAAAGTCAATACCATTTCATCATTGCATAGATGGCCATTTGTGGGCATAGGAATTTTAGCGCCTTTGCAATCTTGCATGGAATTTCCTCGAGAACATCCTTGAGGTATTTCTCTGAGATATGAATATGCCATTGTGTTGTTGGCGAATTTGAAGACCTAAGAAGAATTTAACTCTCCCATCATAGACATTTGATATTCTTCACTCATCATATAGGCAAATTCATCACTATAACGTTGGTCGGTCAGCCAAAGATAATATCATCATATATTTGGCACACAAACAATTCACCATCATATGATTTAGTAAAGAGAGTAGGGTCGAGTGAACCGGGTGAAGCCATTCTTCACGAAGAATTCCTTCAATGTTCATACCACGCGGGACCTGCTTGAGGCCATAGAGGGCCTTGTTGAGTCTGAAGACTTTGTCGGATTCTTTGGATCTTCAAAACCTGGGGTTGAGCAACATATACTTCTTCCTCAAGCTTACCATTGAGGAATGCACTTTTCCATTCCATTTGATATAAAGTGATATTATGATGGTTAGCATAAGCAAGTAATATGTGAATAGCCTCAAGTCTAGCCAAGTGCAAAAGTTTCATCAAAATCAATTCCTTCAACCGTGTGTAGCCTTGAGCTACAAGTCGTGCCTTATTCCTCACCACAAGGCCATTTTCATCTTGCTTGTTGCGGTAGATCCACTTTGTGCCAATGATATTATGCTTGCGAGGTCGGGCGTTTGGCGGTTCGAGACGTTGTTGAGCTCGCGATGTAATTCTTCTTGCATGGCCTGAATCCACTCGGGCTCGAAATGCTTCATCTACCTTAGTGGGCTCTGCGATAGAGACAAAAGCATAGTGCCCACAAAAGTTAGATAAATGTGAAGCTTTGGCGTGTGAGAGGACGGTGCTTCAATGTCATCGATGATCTTGTCAACTTGCACTTCTTTTGCAGCGAGGATGAGCTGGTTGTCGTCGAGGAATTTGATCGCATTTTCTTGACACCATTTTCTTGACATTATCTTCGGGTGCATCTTCGGCGTTCTTCCGGTTACGGAATGAATTCTTGGATTCTTGATGGGAATTACATCCTCGGTTGCCTTGAACTTGATAGATTCCTCGGTCTGGTTCATCTATCACAAAAGGTAGGTGCTCTCTTTGCGAGCCATTAGTTTCATCGAACCGACATCTGAGTTTCAACAATCTTGTAAGAACATTGTTGAAGACTCTGGGTCGAGTCCCCATAACCAAGCATAAAACCTCATGTGCTTTGTGCAAATTTAGCATTGTGATGAGGATTCTAATCCACATTTAGCAGAAGACTTTGAAATAACTCACATTGGGTTTCTTGTCGTTGAGGAGTTCATAA
>JAHIAM010008310.1:0-11614 GCA_021605205.1 Aegilops longissima
CGTGCCAGTCGTGATGTCGGCGTGAAATTCTGGGTCGGACCATTCAACTTTTGATGGGCTTTACTTCTATCCACGGTGAACTTGTCCACCGCGACAAGTAGGTGAGTTAAAGCCTGTGCTGCTGAATGGTCCCACCATGTCCAACCCCAAACATCAAAGGCGAGGCGATGGGGATAGTCTTGAGTCGGGCGGTGAAGGGCCTTGGGCGGAACATCGCACCTTGCATTTTGAACTAATTCCTTGGCCTCTTCTAGGGGTTGGCGAGAAAAAGTGTCGGAAGGCTTTGGCGGAGTGCTCTTGAGGCGCATGGTGGCCTTTTCCCTTATGAATGTCTTGAGAATCGCTTGGCCTTGCTCGGCTCGGTTGGGTAGACAGGTGTTGCTGACCAGCTCTTTGACTATAGTGTTGCCCTCGGCGTTTACTTCGAGCCGAGGTTTCATCGGTTGGTAGCTTCCTGCTTACTAGGAACTTGGGATGGGCTGGGCCCATGAGGTCTTATTTCTTCATCTGGATCTGCCACTTGGGGAGTCGTGTGGGTGGGGGCGGGTGGAGTCAAACCGCTTGGGGTTGATAAGTCCCGGGCGGGTGCATCCCGGGCTGAGTTCTGGTCTTCGTGGTCCCCTCGGGCGGGTTAAAGTCCCGTGCCCGGATGCATTCTTGGGTCTGCAAAATTCTCGTGCCGTCGGGCTTTGGGTCGGATCCGACTTCTTGAAGGGCACAAAATGGAGTCTAATTCGGTGAAGGCGAGATGGCGAGGCGAAGGCGGCCGGATGGTATTACTGGCGGGTGGGCGATTCTTGCGGTATCCTTTCGTTTTGTTTCTTGGCATGTGGAGGAACTCGCGCCTCAAAATATCCACTCAATTGCTGTACCAAAGCGGTAGCTCGCCATGTTTGCATCTTTGGCGTCCGATCGCCGGATGTTGTTGGACTACCAAGTCGAATCGCCATAACACGGATCCGTCGAATGCCAAGTTCTTTGGCAAGCGGAGCGTGAATGGCGCCTCATATTGGCGATGTTGATGGGCGGCGAAATGGATCTGCGCGCATACTTGAGCTTATCGCCTTTGGGGAAGTGAGGGCGCCGGCTCCCAAGCGGTCGCGCATCTTGGAAACCATCGAAATGCATCCGCCAATGGGTGGAGTCGGCGCTAGCGGCAGTCTTGGTCTCGGCCCGGTCGGCGAAATCGGCCGTGCTTGCGACTTGATTGCGGTCGGGGCTGGTAATAGATGGTGTAGGGGCCAGCTCTATGGCCCATTTGGCCCTCGGCGAGGCATCTCGGCTTCCGATGATCTCGGCTAGTGGGGCTGTGCAAACCCGATGATTGGATGCTCTTGAAAGTAAGGTTTCAACTTCTTGTGACAAAGTGCATGCCGTAGCACATCTTCGGTAGTGGGGGTAGTTCTGCTTGGAGGTCGGATGCTTCGCTCGGGTAATATCTTGGTCTCTGGACAGGTAGCACCTTGCCTTCCTCTGCGCTCAACTACAATGGTGTCTTGACTACCTCTGGTGGCGGCAATGTACAAACATGGGCTCCTTAGGAGTCGGGGCCGCCACCACGGGGGGAGTAGTCAGCATCTTCTTCAACTGGAGAAAAGCTTCATCCGCCTTGTGGTTCCATTCGAAGAAGGTGGTCTTCTTCATGAGCTGGTACAGCGGAGAGCTTTCGCCCAACCGTGATGAATCGGTGATGGGCCAAGCAGCGGTGAACTCTGCACATCTAGCGGTCGAGTACTTCCATCCTCTCGATGGCCTTGATCTTCCAGGGTTGCACTCTATGCGCGTTTGGAGACCGGAAACCAAGGAGCTGGCGGTGGTACTCGAGCGCACTTCTCGGGGTTGAGCTTGATCTGGAATCGGGCGGGTTCTCAAGGTCTCCTTGAGGTCTTCCGCGTGTTCCTCGCTTTCCGTCTTCACCACGCATCATCCACGTGGCGTGGGCGTTCTGCCGAGCTTCTTGAGAAGGCACTTCGCATCTGGGCTGAAAGGTGGCGCCGGCATTCCTCAAGCGAGCGTCATGGTCGGGTGCGAAAGCTCCAAATGGCGTGATGAAGGGGGTCTTGATCTGTCGGCGGGTTCAACGATCGGTGATATCCTGAATATGCATCTAAAGCTCAACAGCTCGCATCCGCTGTGGAGTCTATCACTGATCAATTCTCGGCACGAAGCGGGTCCTTGGGGCAAGCTTTGTTGAGGCTTGTGTATCAATACACATCGCACTGCTTTTCTTCTTGATTACCAAGACCAGGTTTGCTAACCATTACGGAAAGAACACTTCCATGATGAAACGGCTGCTAGGGCAGGGCTATCTTTCTCCAACAACTCTTCTCTTCTCTTGACGGCGGTGCAAAGGCTGCTGACGGGCTTCATCAGATCGGACATGTAACTTGTGCTCGGCGAATTCCGTGGTACACAGCATGTCTTTAGGGGACCATGTGAAAATGTCGATTCTCATGGAGAAATCATGAGCTCGCCTTCCTATTCTTGTCAAGGTTCGCACCTATGACAGCATACCTCTCGGTGCTCCGGGTCCAAGGGTATCTTCTTCGTCTCTTTGGCGGCTTGAGCAGGCCCTCGACTTCGACTCCTTGGGGTGGGCGATATTCGGGCTGCTTGCGGCCATCGCCACGACCGATCAAGACCGCTTCTCACTCGATCACGGGGACTCGGCCAGCCATTGCTTTCAGCTGCATAAGGAGCGACTTCTGTAGATCGCCGGCTGCAGATCCCTTGAACTTGGCATCTTCATCTTGAGGTAGGCGTAGTGGGGACCGCCATGAACTTGGCCAAGCAGGTCGGCAAGCGAGGCGTGGCTGAGCTTTGAGGTCCACCACTTGAACGGCTGGCTCTCGGCGGAAATGATCGTTGTCCCCAAAAGGACATCTATCGGGATCTTGGCGGTCGGTGAGCGGAAAGGCGGTACAATGCCGTGGAACACAGTCCGGCTACTCTGAAGCTGTCTTTGCTTGATTCTAACTTCTCCATCGTGTCCTTATGCAGGATGTTGATGCTGCCTCGATCTATCGGCACTCATGAAGCGGCGGCCCCTATCCGCGGCAAGGTGGCTCCCAAGACGAGGCGCAGGCCCGATTGACATCACCTCACAGGTGATCAACTCTGCTCAATGATAGGTTTCTCGGACCAGTGCATGAACTCTGGAGTATCTGATGCTCTGCATTCACGCTCTTCCTGCTTGCCGCACTCTTCACGTCGGTCATCGAACCTGTGGTGAACACCATAAGCTCCATGCTCCTCACAGGTACTCGTCTTGCCTTGCGTCGTAGCACGACGGCCGACCGCTTTGGTGACGGTGATGGCGGCCCGGCTGATGAGGGAGGGAGGCCGTCTCCTTGGCGATCTGGTGAGTGATAGACACTCCCGGTGGTGTGGTTTGGCGGCCCAGCGCTATATATGAAACTTGCGAGGACCATCTAAGTCGCTTTCGTGAAGAAGGCGGCAACGAGTTGGACTTGCCGCCTTCGATTAAGCGGCGGAGGCTGCCCCTACTGAATTGCGGTCTTATTTATGCATACACTGCCGACGGCTTGGAAGCCGGCTATGGTTCCACCGCTTAATGGTCATTCTGTTCTTTGCCGCCGACTGCGTCTCCGGCCGAAGTTACAGGAGCACGAGGAGCCACCGCGCGATATGCGGCTCCAATCTCCGTCTTCATGGAGGAGTCGGCCGTGGCGTGCTTGTGCTATGATTAGCAGCTCATCGAGGTCTCGGCTCGTCGCAAAGGAGCTTGTGTAGGAAGGTGCCTTCTCACCCAGCCGGCGGTGAAATACTGATAGCCTGCACCTCGTGCACCGCCCTCGCGGAGTTAGACTTTCGGCCCAGTGGCGTGAGGTAGTCGCGAGTTGACTCGTTGGGGCCTTACTGCGCATAAGGAAAGCTGGCGAGGCTTAGGAGGAATCGCTTATGCGTGCTTTCGTGAAGTTGCGGACAATGACCTCGGTAAGAAAATCGACCCAGGCTGTTGATGCTGCGGGCTTCGGTGTTCAACCATGTCGGGCCGTGCCTTGGAGCATGAGGGAGCGTGCTTCACGGCAACCGCTTGTTGCCGTTCGCTATGTTGGCGGCCGTTGAAGTAGTCAACTAGCCCGGTCTTCCGACTTTCTGAGGCTGATATACTTATGGCGTGTCTCGAAGTGTGAACCCTCGGGAAAGGGCTGCGTCGGATGCACGAGTCCAAACAGGGCAGACCCCAACTCGTCTTCTTCTTCGGCGCCCGGGGATCGGGGGAGTGAACCGATCGATGCGGGCATCGTTTTCTCGAACTCCCTCTCGGCGGCCAAGGAGGTCGCCGAGGTCGGATGCTTTCGACGGATTGGCGGGGAGACTCGCCTTTCTCTGCGGGGAGGAGGCCAGGATAGTCGTCTGCGCGCTCCCATTGCTCTTAGGCGGCCGTCTTGAGTGGCGCTCGATGGAGATGTGGAGTCCAGTATGGGCTGACAGCCGGATCTTTATTTCTTCTTCGCGGACATCACCAGTCGGCGTCCGAGAGCGTCGCGCCTTGTTCTCGGCGGTGAGGCAAGTCGTCGTTTTGTTATGCAAAGGCGCCTCGATGCGGCGGCAGCGGCTTAAATCTTCTTGGCGGCGGCGGCGTCGAGGCCTGCTGGACTCGCTCCATCATCCGGTAGCTCTCCTACTTCCTACGAAGTTGTCCGGCTCGTCCGTCACACTTTGGCGGCAGCGGATATTCTCAGCGGCGTGGCGTACGGTGATTGGCCCCGAACATATTGGCGATAAGCTACGCGGCGCTCTTTGGACCCGCGCGTAAGGCGGCAAGAGCCCGGTCGGGGCGGCGAGCATACAGCGCGCGATCCATCTCCGCTGGTGAAGCTCGACAAGCGTCTCATGCTTGCCGGCTTCCTCGCGCCTTCAAGGAGCTGAAGGCGGCGCGCCTCCAGCATCTCGCATCGGCGTCTTCGGAATAAGCGCGGTCGGTCTCGCGAGCAGCGTCGAGAAGGTCATGAAGCTCCTTCGGCGGAATGCTCGCTATGACCGATGGCGAGCACCTCTGTGGCGGTGCTTCGCCGCTCCCCTCATGAGGAGTGGCTGCGTCGTAAACCACCACGTTGATGAGGAGCGTGTCAGCGGCAGGGTGTCGAGTCGACCGCATCGGGTCGGTGGAGCCTATGGACTCAGGTCCAGGCGAGCTCACCGCGGCGTGGGTTGCTCGAGGAGGCCGCGAGGGCTCTTGGGGCCGCCGTACTGCGTCGGATGCAGGCTCGTCGGAGCGAACCTCGCCCGACAAGTTGGCGAGCAGCTGGCGCGTAAGCGATCTCAGCGCCGTGTAAGCGCATCATGCCGAACTCCGTCTGGCGTGCGGGCTGGCTGCGCTTCGCCGGAGAAAAAGGTTCCCGTCGAGCAGGTCTACGGGCGGCGGTACCTAGCCCGATGGGCGCCAAATGTCGGGGTTGGGTGTGACATATGCCAAGGATGGCTTATCATGGTGGTAGCGAGTAGAGCGTCGCGGTGCACAGAAGCAGGATGGCGAAGGCATGCGCCGGTGGATCTTCTGAGCTTGGGGCTCTCCGTGGAATAACACCCCTCTTGCTGCTTCTGCGGGGTCTCCGCATGATCACTATGGCAAAGTGGGTACAAGGTTGCTCCTTGAGCTGTTAGGGTGAGGAAGGAGAAGGAAAGACTAGCTCTTCTCTTCCCTCTATATATCTAAAACTATTAGGGTCCAACCTCTTGCATGGGTGCTCAGGGGATTTATAAAGGCCTACCCCGAGTACAATGGTAATCCGGTGGCGGTACCAACCGTCTGTCTCTCTGATGCCCGTCTTCTCCTTGCATTCTGGGGCCCGCCGACTAGTGGGCCCGATGGTCCAGCATGGGGCCGACAAGCCTTATCCTACAGGCGGGTCTTGCAGCTGCGTTCTTGTAGCCGTGCTTCTAATGATGCAGGCTTGGTCATGGGGTCATGCGCAGATCCGCCGCTGACGGCGATCCATTGCCATTCCTGTCTTATGCAGGTTAATGGCGTGCGGAGCCATGGGAGGGCGGCCGACTCTCGAGGGCCGACTCCCGGAGTCCGTCTTGGGTGCTCTCGCCGTCTTACGCACTCCGCCCGGCAGTGAGTCCGCATCTCTGGGTCGTGCAGACGGGCGTCGTGGAGTCTGAGGATCTACCCACGGGCTGATGTCGAGGCAGCGTGCTTAGATGCGCGCGGACGGAGATCTTCGTCGATCTGGCGCAATGTGGCCATGCACGCCCTTCGTGAGCAGGCGGGGATGGGCGGCTGGACCACATCCCATCCGTCCGTGAGTTGCATGGCGGAGGTGATTGGGTCGCGGGCCGACTCCACATAGCCGCTTCTCCATAAGCCGCCGGTTGGAGTCGGCTCATCTCGAGGCCATCTCGGAATCGGTGGGAGGGCGGTTGGCGGCTTTGCCGCCGACTCTCGAAGCGGCTCTTCGTCTTGGGGTCTTGAGGCGATGCCGATGTTTTGAAAGTCGATGGCTCGGGTTTGCCTACCGTGGCCCATTACTCCGACAAATCACCAATCTCGTCTTCTTGCAATTTACATTATTTTCCATTTGCCTCTCATTTTCATCTCCCCCACTTCACAAAAATTTGTCGTTTTATTCGCCCTCTTTTTCGTTCGGCGTTTCTCGTTGGATCTCTTATTTGCTTGAACTTGTCATCATGAGTGACTTTGGTATGGCGGAAACAAATGATGGCCTAACTCATAAAATTGGACGATATGCCAATCTCGATGCTAAAATTTTTGTTTTGGGGCAAGGGAATGTTATGGGAAAAGAACATATCCAAGAGTTTTTAATTGTGTTGGAAATTTAAGTCTTGTGATGCTCCTATACATAAAAGGACTAAATCTTATCTGAAGCTATTTCAGCACTAGTTCAGAAACTTGAAAATAAATTTACCCGTACCCATCCTACCTTGCAAAGATTGTTTTATGAGCTACCCATTATAAAGAATCCAAAAGCTAAAAAGTTGGCCACCCTTGTTCTTATGAATGAATTTGATTACATAATACGAGAAACTAGGGAAAATTTTGGTTTCTATGGTATGAATCGTGAAAAACCGGTGATAGATGAGATTCTTTATAATAGTGATTATGTGCTAAGACATTTGCTTGGGATAATCGAAGAATCTTAAAAAGGAAATCCCTGTTTTAGATATAATCCAACAAGTTTTCAATGATGTTAATCAACACTATTCTTGGATTGTTGCAGAAATCAAAGGGATATGATGATAAGCAACTTGATAGTGCTAAAGTTTCTATGGATAATGTGTTCTCGTTGTTTTGCAAAACCTCGACAAAAACACCTCGAGGTAAATGAAACTAAAGATGACAACACTTAGATCTATGCATTATGCCTAGCTAGGGGCATAAAATGATAGCGCTTGTTGGGAGGCAACCCAATGAATAAAATTTATTTTTGTCTTTTTCTTTCTATTCTTGAGTGTTTGCACAATTATGCTCTTGTTTTGATTGTGCTTTTATGTTTTAGTTAGTGTTGGTGCCAAGCAAAGCCTTTGGGAGCATGTTGGTGATAGTTTATTTGATCTTGTTGAACAGAAACTTTGTCGCCAGTCACAGAATTATTAAAAATCACAGAATCGTGATAAAATTCTGATTTTTACACAAGATTGATATACAAATTGCCGGCGTTGTCCTAATTCAGAATTTTTGGAGTTCTGAAGTATCACGAAGTTTTCAGTTACTCTGATATTACTTTTTTGCAGATTCTGTTTTCTTTGCGTTTGTGCTTATTTTGATAAATCTATGGTTTGTATTGGAGGTACAAGCCATAGTAAAGTTGGAATATAGTAGATATAATGCAAAAATAAAATATGAATGGGTTTGACAGTACTTAGAGTAGTGATTTGCTTTGTTATACTAATGGATCTCACGAAGGTTTTGTTGAGTTTTGTGTGATTGAAGTTTTCAAGTTTTGGGTGAGATCACGATGGATGAAGGAATAAGGAGTAAGAAGAGCCTAAGCTTGGTAATGCCTAGGACACCCCAAGTTATTATCTAAAGAGGAACAAGCAACTAAGCTTGGGATGCCCCTGATAACCCACAAGTATAGGGGATCGTAATAGCTTTCGGTGAGTATTCAACCCAAATTTATTGATTCGACACAAGGGGCGAAAGAATATTCTTGAGTATTAGCAGTTGAGTTGTCAATTCAACCACACTGGATAACTTAGTATCGCAGCAAAGTGTTTAGTAGCAAAAGTGGTATGATAATAAAGGTAACGATGCAAAAGTAAAGATAAATGTTTTTGGGTTTTGTAGTAGTTATATGATATAGCGGAAAAGTAAATAAGCGAAGAACAATATGTGAAAAGCTCGTAGGCAATGGATCGATGATGGATAATTATGCGGATCGATTCCTCATGCAATAGTTATAACATAGGGTGATATAGAACTAGCTCCAATTCATCAATGTAATGTAGGCATGTATTAGTAAATAGTCATACGTGCTTATGGAAAAGAACTTGTATGACATCTTTTGTCCTACCCTCCGTGGCAGCGGGGTCCTTCTGAAACTAAGGGATATTAAGGCCTCCTTTTAATAGAGAACCGGAACAAAGCATTAGCACATAGTGAATACATGAACTCCTCAAACTACGGTCATCACGAAAGTATCCCGATTATTGTCACTTGAGGTTGTCGAGATCATAACAGATAATATGTGACTATAGACTTGCAAGATAGGATCAAGAACACACATATATTCATGAAAACATAATAGGTTCAGATCTGAAATCATGGCACTTCGGGCCCTAGTGACAAGCATTAAGCATAGCAAAGTCATAGCAACATCAATCTCGAACATAGTGGATACTAGGGATCAAACCCTAACAAAACTAACTTGATTACATGGTAAATCTCATCCAACCCATCACCGTCCAGCAAGCCTACGATGGAATTACTCACGCCGCGGTGAGCATCATGAAATTGGTGATGGAGGATGGATGATGATGACGACGGCGACGAATCCCCTCTCGGGCCCGAGCGGGCTCGAGATCAGCCCTCCCAAGAGAGATTAGGGCTTGGCGGCGGCTCCATGTTGTGAAAGCGATGAAACTTTCTCTCGATTTTTCTCCCGAGGCGGAATATATGGAGTTGGAGTTGAGGTCGGAGGAGGTCCAGGGGCCACGAGATAGGGCGTGCCCTAGGGAGGCGCCCTGTCTCATGGACAGGTGTGGGCCCCATGGTGTATTTCTTTGACCAATAATTAGTATAAATTCAAAAAGTGCCTCCGTTGATTTCAGGACATTCGAGAACTTTTCTTTTCTACACATAAAACAACATCATGGTAGTTCTCTGAAAACAGCGTCGGTCCGGGTTAGTTTCATTCAAATCATGCAAGTTAGAGTCCAAAACAAGGGCAAAAGTGTTTGGAAAAGTAGATAAGTTGGAGCGTATCAACTCCCCAAGCTTAAACCTTTGCTTGTCCTCAAGCAATTCAGTTGATAAACTGAAAGTGATAAAGAAAACTTTTACAAACTCTGTTTGCTCTTGTTGTTGTAAACATGAAAAGCCAGCATTCAAGTTTCAGCATATATTATGAACTAACCATACTCACAATAACACATAGGTCTCACAGTTACTCATGTCAATAACATAATCAGCTAGCGAACCATAATAATAAAACTCGGATGACAACACTTTCTCAAAATAATCATAACATGATATAACAAAATGGTATCTCGCTAGCCCTTTTTGAGACCGCAAAACATAAATGCAGAGCACCTTTAAAGATCAAGGACTGACTAAACATTGTAATTCATGGTAAAAGAGATCCAGTCAAGTCATACCCAATATAAACTAATAATAATGAATGCAAATGACATTGTGCTCTCAGTGGTGCTTTTAATAAGAAGGGTGATGACTCAACATAAAATTAAATAGATAGGCCCTTCAGGAGGAGCGAGGATTTGTAGAGGTGCGAGCTCGATTTTAAATTAGAGATTGAATAACATTTTGAGCGGCATACTTTACTGTCAGCATAACAACTATGAGATGGATGTATCTTCCATACTACATGCATTATAGGCAGTTCCCAAACAGAATGGTAAAGGTTTATTATAGCGCCTCGATGCGGCTATATCTCCCGTGTCGAAGCACGACTTAGAGGCATAACGGCATTGAAAGCAATGTGCAAGTGAGGTAATCTTCACACAACCCATGTAATACATAAGGGAAAGAGATACATAGTTGGCTTACGTGCCACTTCACACAATACATAAATAAACATCCATCATCCAGATTACACTCAAGGTCCAACTACGGAACCAAAATAAAAAGACTACCCCAAATGCTACAGATCCCGATCGTCCCAACTGGCTCCACTCTGATCAATGAAGCGAAACAACACAAAGAACAAGATCTTCATCGAGCTCCTCCTTGAGCTCGGATCGTCCTGCAGTTTCATCGGCACCCAAACTGGTTTTGGAAGTATCTGAGTCACGGGGACTCACAATCTCCACCAGCGAGATCAAGACTATTTAAGCTTATAGGTAGGACAGAGTTGTGAGGTGGAGCTGCAACAAGCGACTAGCATATATGGTGGCTACATTACAAAAGAAGCGAGAAGAAAAGCAAAGCCGCGGTCGTGAAGCTAGTAGCGATCAAGAAGTGATCCTGAAACTACTTCGTCAAACATAACTCCAACACGTGTTCACTTCCGGACTCCGAGAAGAGACCATCACGGTTACACTGCGATTGATGTATTTTAATTAAGGTCAACCGGGTTTTCTACAACGGACATTAACAAATTCCCATCTGCCTCATAACAGCGGCACGGCTTTGAAAGATAATACCTGCGGGTGTCCCAACAGCCCATTATAAGCTCTCACGGTCAGCGAAGGATATTCCTTCTCAGGAAGACCCGATCGATCTCGGAATCCCGGACTACAAGACATCTCGACAATGGTAAAACAAGACCAGCAAAGCCGCCGAATGTGCCGACAAATCCGATAGGAGCTGCACATATCTCGTTCTCGAGGCACACGGATGAACACTACGTCGACAACGAAGATACCCCAAGTTGCCTCGGGGCAGCACCCTAAGTGGCTCTAATTTGGACCAGCACTCGGAGACACTGGCGGGGTTAAAATAAAGATGACCCTTGAGTCTGCGAGAACCCAAGGGAAAAAAGGCTTAGGTGGCAAATGGTAAAACCAAGGTTGGGCCTTCTTTGGAGAGTCTTATTCAAAGCGAACTGTCAAGGGGTCCCATAAATCACCCAACCGCGTTAGGGCGCAAAATCCGGGAACATAATACCGATATGGCGGAAACTAGAGCGGCAGAGTGGAACAAAACACCAGGCATAAGGCGAGCCTTCCACCCTTTACCAAATATATAGATGCATTAATTAAAGAAGATATATTGTGATATCCCAACAAGTAAACATGTTCAACAAGGAACAACGTCTCCATGTTCAACAAGGAACAAACTTCATCTTCACGCAACTAACAACGCTATAAGAGGGGCTGAGCAAAGGTAACATAGCCAAACAACGGTTTGCTAGGAAAGGATGGTTAGGGGCTTGACATGGCAATGTGGGAGGCATGATAAGCAAGTGATAGGCATCGTAGCACGGGCATAGCAAAGCGAGCA
>JAHIAM010008314.1:0-12285 GCA_021605205.1 Aegilops longissima
AAAAGGGGTTCCACTTCGGTGACCATTTCCTTTGCGTGTAAGCTTTCGGTTTAGGGCTTTGGTCAGCTTTGGTCTTCTTCACGGAGTGACAACATTTACCATTCTACTTGAAGTTTCCCATTCTTTTCCTTTGCCCTTTTCTTGAAACTAGTGGTCTTGTCAATCATCAACACTTGATGCTCTTTCTTGATTTCTACCTTCGATCGATTTCAACATCACGAAGAGCTAGGAATCGTTTTCGTCATCCTTGCATACTATAGTTCATCACGAAGTTCTAGTAACTTAGTGATGGTGACTAGAAAATTCTATAATCACTATCTTATCTGGAAGATTAACTCCCACTTGATTCAAGCGATTGAAGTACCGGACAATCTGAGCACATGCTCACTAGTTGAGCGATTCTCCTCCATCTTTTAGCTATAGAACTTGTTGGAGACTTCATATCTCTCAACTCGGGTATTTGCTTGAAATATTAACTTCAACTCTGGAACATCTCATATGGTCCATGACGTTCAACGTCTTTGAAGTCCCGATTCTAAGCCGTTAAGTATGGTGCACTAAACTATCAAGTAGTCATCATATTGAGCTAGCCAAGCGTTCATAACGTCGCATTTTCTCCTGCAATAGGTCTGTCACCTAGCGGTGCATTAGGGACATAATTCTTACGTGCAGCAATGAGGATAAACCTCGAGATCGGGATCCAATCCGCATCATTGCTACTAACATTTTTCAATACAATTTTCTCTAGGAACACATATAAAAACATAGGGAAGCAAAAACATAGGAAGCAATACGAGCTATTGATCTACAACATAATTTGCAAAATACTACGGGACTAAGTTCATGATAAATTAAAGTTCAATTAATCATATTACTTAAGAACTCCCACTTAGATAGACATCTCTCTAGTCTTCTAAGTGATTCGTGATCAAATCAACTAAACCATGTCCGATCATCACGTGAGATGGAGTAGTTTCAATGGTGAACATCACTATGTTGATCATATCTACTATATGATTCACGTTCGACCTTCGGTCTTCGTGTTCGAGGCCATATCTGTATATGCTAGGCTCGTCAAGTTTAACTTTGAGTATTCGCGTGTGCAACTGTTTTGCACCGTTGTATTTGAGCGTAGAGCCTATCACACCCGATCATCCGTGGTGTCTCAGCACGAAGAACTTTCCATAGCGGTGCATACTCGGGAGAACACTTCTTGATATTTAGTGAGAGATCATCTTATAATGCTACCGTCAATCAAAGCAAGATAAGATGCATAAAGGATAAACATCACATGCAATCAATATAAGTGATATGATATGGCCATCATCATCTTGTGCTTGTGATCTCCATCTCGAAGCATTCGTCGTGATCACCATCGTCACCGCACGACACCTTGATCTCCATCGTAGCATCGTTGTCGTCTAGCCAATCTTATGCTTCTCGACTATCGCTACCACTTAGTGATAAAGTAAAGCATTACAGAACGTTGCATTTCATACAATAAGCGACAACCATATAGCTCCTCCCGATTGCCGATAACCCGGTTTACAAAACATGATCATCTCATACAATAAAATATAGCATCACGTCTTGACCATATCACATCACAACATGCCCTGCAAAAACAAGTTAGGCGTCCTCTACTTTGTTGTTGCAAATTTTCGTGGCTGCTACGGGCTGAGCAAGAACCGTTCTTACCTCGCATCAAAACCACAGCGATAGTTTGTCAAGTTGGTGCTGTTTTAACCTTGGAACCGGGGTATGCCTCGGTTCAACTAAAGTGAGAGGCAGACACCGCGGTCACCTTTAAGCCAGTGCTTAGCGGTGAAACCAGGTCTCGGCGTGGCGTCTGGCGTAATGTCGGTGGGCGGGCGCTTCATCTCCTTCCGCTGAACCAAAAGTATGACATCTTTGGTAAGCGGTTATTATATCCACAACTCACGTGTTCTACTCGTGCATATGACATCTCGCATAAAACCGGCTCGGGATGCCCTTTGTTGGGGAGCGTAGTAATTTCAAAAATTTCCAGGCCCGCAAATCATGGTAGGCATAGCAGCGAGAGGGAAATATTGTCCGACCCCGTGGGCCGTAAGCAGGCGTTATGACAACGGTTGATGTTAGTCGTCGTCTTCACGATCCGGCCGATCCAGAACGAGCGTCCGGCACCTCCGAGTTCAGCACCGGTTCAGCTCGATGGCGATCCCGGACTCCGATCCGCAAAGTGTCGGGGATGACTGTCGACCGCCGGCGTGGTGAGGATGATGATGCTCTACCGGGGGGCTTCGCCTAAACTCCCCGCGATATGACCCGGTGGAATAATTGGTGGAGGGGCACCCCTGCGGCTAAGGCGATCCGTAGATCAACTTGTGTTCATGGGGTGCCCCCTACCCTATATAAAGGGCAAGGGGAGGAGGCCCGGCCCTGGGAGGCCCAAGTGTGGAGTCCTACTAGGACTCCCTAGTCCTAAATGGATTCCACCTCCCTTGTTGGAGTAGGAGAAGGGGAAAGGGGAAGGGAATAAGGAAAGGGGCTCGCCCCTTGTCCAATTCGGGGACTAGAGGGGGCGCCCTCCTTCCTTTCCTCTCTCTCTTTCCGTAAAAGGCCCTATACTCCCGGCGAATTCCCGTAACTCTCGGTACTCCGAAAAATACCGAATCACTCGGAACCTTTCCGAACTCGAATATAGTCGTCCAATATATCGATCTTTTTAAACCCCCGGGTTTCCCCCTTTCCCGGACCAAATTTCAAAACTCCTTTCGTCTGGCCCCGGGTTTATAGGACTCCGAACTTTCCTTGGTCAAAACCAATAAAACCTATTATAGGCTCCTAAACCTTAAGCTTTGGCAAACCCTAACCCGGGTTTTGAGAAACTTAATTTGTAAATGGCCTAGAACTTTCTTGGCAATCCTTTAAGCGGAATGGATCTTCCATAATTCTCCTTACAATTCTTAAGGCTTTATGGTGCATTAACAAACCGGTTCTCCGAAATGGTTGCCAAAACCAATCCAAATAACCCAAATTCCTTTAACCAAATTACTCCTTTATAATCACCCGATTCCGTTTGTGATGTTTGGTACCCAAAGTGTTCCTCCGATGTTGGCCGGTTATAATTAATAATTCGGAGGAACATGTTCAAGTCTTGAAAAACAATAGCAACATCCTAAGCGATCAAATGCTAAAGCTAACGGAATGGGTCAAATCAATCACATCATTCTCCTAATGTGATCCGTTAATCAAATGACAACTCTTTTGTCCATGGTTAGGAAACATGACCATCTTTGATTAACAGCTAGTCAAATAGACATACTAGTGACACTCTGTTTGTCTATGTATTCACACATTATCATGTTTCCGGTTAATACAATTCTAGCATGAATAATAAACATTTATCATGGTATAAGGAAATAAATAATAACTTTATTATTGCCTCTAGGGCATATTTCCTTGATGAATGCTACTTTCCACAAAATTTATGCAGGAAATAAAAGTTCTGCTAAAATTAAGGTATTATTTTGGCTGGTTAATAGAAAATTAACCTAACGGGATTCTCCTTAAGAGTGGATGGAAAGGAGTAAAATCTTTGTGTTTTGTGGCAAAGATAAAGATTAATCATTTGATGTTTACCTATTCTATTGCTTCTCCGTGGGAGCCTTCTTTGAAATGTACTTTTGGGTTGGATCCTCCCTCTTCAATAGAAGAATGATTTGGGGATCCTCCTCTTTAATAGAAGTCCGTTTTGGCTCGAGACTTTAAGCTTGGTTTCCGTGGTTTACCTCACCCACTTGTGCAAGGAGGTTAGTTAATTCGTTTAGGATGTTTGGCATGAAAAATCACTTGATTGCCAAAACTTGGGCATACATTTTTGGTGCTATAACGGCTTTGGCATACATATCTGATTCAAAACACATTTGTATCTGGCAGTGCTGACTAGGCATGCCATGTGGCGTGGGGCCGGTCATCCACTGAGCAGTGAAATTGGACGTGTGAGGTTATTTCGTGAAAAACCCTCGGAATTATTTTTCTGGTTCACGACAATTGTAAGGTCCATCGCCCGGGAGCAAATTATATAAAGCGGAGGCTGTGTGATTTGAACCCGATCTGCACATGAAGGGGTGTCGCCCAACCAATTGTGGCGCCCCGATTTAATTAACACTAATCATGCCGCAAAATGTATGGATCAAGATCAAGACTCACGGGAAGATATCACAACACAACCTACAAATAAAATAAGTCATACAAGCATCATAATACAAGATAGGGGCCTCGGGGCCGAATACAAGTGCTTTCGATCATAGGCAGTCGGGAAGCAACAATATCTGATCGAGGACATAAGTTAGACAAGTTGCCATAAGATGGCTAGCACAAAGCGGGATCTGGATCGAAAGAGGCAGGGCCTCCTGGGATCCTCCTAAGCTACTCTGGTAAATGGTCCGGGGGCCTGCTGGTAGTAGGCACCTCGGGTAGGTAGTAATCGGCCGAGGCGTCGGCTCCTGGGCTCCATAGTGCAGTTGCGGAAATCGGAGAGGTGGGGAAAAGGGAACAAGGCAACCGTGAGTACTCATCCAAAGTACTGTAAAACAATTTACATATGCATGGATATATGTTAAAAGGGCCATATCGGTGGCTGAACTACGAATGCGGAATAAGAGGATAGCTAGTCTTGAAGACTCCTTGGACACCTGTCTTGCAAGGTGAAAAGGACAATCGAAGTCCTCCAAGTAACATCACATAGCAATAATCACCGGCGATCCCTCCTCCTTATCCACGGAAGGCGACCACCCGGTTGTATCGGCACTTGGAAGGGTGTGTTTTGTTGAGGAGCGTAGTAATTTCAAAAATTTTCCTCCGATCACCAAAGACCATGGTGATGCATAGCAAGAGGAGAGTGTTGTCTCGTGCCCTGAACCCGGCAGCGGGCGTTGGAAGCGTGAAGAAAATTTCGATCCAACGATCCAAGTACGAGCGTCGGCACCTCCGAGTTCCACCGTTCCTCGATGGCGATCCCGGACTCCGATCCAGCAAAGTGTAGGATGAGTTCCGTCGGCCTGACGGCGTCTTGGCGATCTTGATTTCTACCGTGCGGGCTTGCCTTAACCGCTAAAATGGCCGAGGTGGAATATGGTGGAGGGGCACCGCGGCGGAAACGATCCAAGATCAACTTGTGTGTCTATGGGGTGCCCCTGCCTGTATATAAAGGATGGGGAGGAGGAGGCGGCCAAGGCAAAGGTGCGGCCGGGAATGGATTTCTACTAGGACTCCAAGTCCTAGTGGAGTCCAAAAAGGGAGGAAGGGGAAGGAATAGGAGGAAGGAAGGTGTCCGGCCCCTTTTCCCTGGTCCAATTCGGACTAAGGGAGGGGGCCAGCCCCTTTTTCCTCTTCCACTAAAACCCATCAAGGCCCATTACTTCTCCCGTAATCCCGTAACTCCCTACTCGAAAATACCGAATCATTGGGAACCTTTCCGAACTCCGAATATAATCGTCCGATCTTTCGTCTCGACCATTTGAGACTCCTCGTCATGTCCCGATCTCATCCGGGACTCCGAACTCCTTTACATCAAAACTCATAAACTCATAATATAAGCATGCCGAAACCTTAAGCGTGCGGACCCTACGGGTTCGAGAACTATGTAGACATGACCTAGAACTATTCTCGGTCAATAACCAATGCGGAACCTGGATGCCCATATTGGTTCCTACATATTTCTGAAGATCTTTATCGGTCGAGACCGCATAACAACATCGTTGTTCCCTTTGTCATCGGTATGTTACTTGCAAGATTCGATCGTCGGTATCCAATACCTATTCAATCTAAATTTTGGATCTCTTTTCTCGTTCCGTAATACATCATCTCACAACTAACACATTTAGTTGCAATGCTTGCAAGGCTTATGTGATGTGCATTACCGAAGGGCCGGGATACCTCTCCGAAATCGGATGACAAATCCTAATCTAAAATATACCAACCCAACATGTACCTTGGAGACACCTGTAATGTACCTTTATAATCACCCGATTCGTTGTGGCGTTTGGTAGCACCAAAGTGTTCCTCGGGCAAATGGGGTTGCATAATCTCATAGTCATAGGAACATGTATAAGTCATGAAGAAAAGCACTAGCAACAAACTATGATCGGTGCTATGCTAATGGAATGGGTCATGTCAATCAGATCATTCAACCAATGATGTGATCCCGTTAATCAAATAACAACTTCTTGTTCATGGTTAGGAAACATAACCATCTTTGATTAACGGCTAGTCAAATAGAGGCATACTAGTGACACTCGGGTTTATGTATTCACACATGTATTATGTTTCCGGTTAATACAATTCTAGCATGAATAATAAACATTTATCATGATATAAGGAAATAAATAATAACATTATTATTGCCTCTAGGGCATATTTCCTTGATCTCCCACTTGCACTAGAGTCAATAATCTAGTTCACATCCCATGTGATTTAACATCAATAGTTCACATCTCTATGTGTTAACACCCATAGTTCACATCGACATGTGACCAACACCCAAAGGGTTTACTAGAGTCGATAATCTAGTTCACATCGCTATGTGATTAACACCCAAAGTACTAAGGTGTGATCATGTTTTGCTTGTGAGATAATTTTAGTCAGAATTCATTCACATTCCGTAAGTATTCTGCAAATTTCTATGTCTACAATGCTTTGCCGGAGCTACTCTAGCTAATTGCTCCCACTTTCAATATGTATCTAGATTGAGACTCGAGTCATCTAGATTAGTGTTAAAACTTGCATCGGTAACCTTTACGATGAACCTTTTTCACTTCCATAATCGAAACATATCCTTATTCTACTAAGGATAATTTTGACGCTGTCCATTGATCTACTCCTAGATTCTATTGCACTCCTTGCCAATCTTAGTGGTAGGGTATCAAAGATCTGGTACCAGCATGACATACTTTATAGAACCTATGGCTGATGCATGGGAATGACTTTCATTCTCTTTCTATCTTCTGCCGTGGTGGGTTTGAGTCTTACTCAATCTCACACCTTGTAACGAGCAAGAACTCTTTCTTTGATTTCCATTTTGAACTACTTCAAAATCTTGTCAAGGTATGTATTCATTGAAAAAACTTATCAAGCGTCTTGATCTATCTCTATAGATCTTGATGCTCAAATATAAACTTCACGAGGTCTTTCTTTGAAAAACTCCTTTCAAATACTCCTTTATGCTTTGCAGAATAATTCTACATTATTTCCGATCAAAATATGTCATTCACATATACTTATCGAAATGCTTTGAGTGCTCCCTCACTTTCTTGTAAATACGAGGCTTCTCCAAAAGTGCTGATAAAACCATATCTTTGATCACACTATCAAGCGTTTATTCAACTCGAGATGCTTGCACGGTCCATAGATGGATCATTTGGAGCTTGCCATTTTGTTAGCTCCTTTAGGATTGACAAAACCTTCGGTTGCATCATATACAACTCTTCTTTAATAAATCCATTAAAGAATGTAGTTTTGACATCCATTTGCAGATTTCATAAAATGTGGCAATTGCTAACATGATTAGACAGACTTAAGCATCGCTACAATTGAGAAAATCTCATTGTAGTCAACACCTTGAACTTGTCAAAACCTTTTTGCGACAAGTCGAGCTTTTAGATAGTAACACTACTATCGTGTCCGTCTTCCTCTTGAAGATCCATTTATTCTCAATGGCTTGCCGATCATCGAGCAAGTCAACCAAAATCCATACTTTGTTCTCATACATGGATCCATCTCAGATTTCATGGTCTCAAACCATTTGAATCTGGGCTCATCATCCTTCCTCATAGTTCGTAGGTTCATCATGGTCTAGTAACATGACTTTTAGAATAGGATTACCGTACCACTCAGTGCGGATCTTACTCTGGAAGACCTCGAGGTTTGTAACAACTTGATCTGAAGTTTCATGATCATCATCATTAACTTCCTCACTAATTGGTGTAGGAATCACTTGGAACTGATTTACTGATGAACTACTTTCCAATAAGGAGAAGGTACAATTACCTCATCAAGTTCTACTTTCCTCCCTCACTTCTTTGAGAGAAACTTCTTCTCTAGAAAGGATCCATCTTAACCGAAAACTTGCCTTCGGATCTGTGATGAAGGTGTACCCAATAGTTGCCTTTGGGTATTCTATGAAGGCGCATTTCTCCGATTTGGGTTCGAGCTTATCGGTGAAAACTTTTCACATAAGCATCCAACTCCAAACTTTAAAGCGACAGCAGGTTTCTTGCTAAACCATAGTTCATACGGTGTCATCTCAGCGGTTTAGATGGTTGCCCTATTAAGCGTGAATGCAGTGTCTCTAATGCATAACCCCAAAGCGATAGTGGTAAATCGGTAAGATCTCATAGATCGCACCATATCAAAATAAAATCATTTGACGTTCGGACACACCTAACGTTTGGTGTTCGGTGGCGTGAGTGTGAAACTATTCACATTGTTTTCATTGAAGCCCTTCGTAACTCAAATATTAATCTCCCCGATCGATCCGGAAACTTTATTTTCTTGTTCGATGATTTTCCCTTCACTCTGAAATTCTTTGAACCTTTCAACTATTTAGACTTATGTTTCATCAAGTAGATATAATTCTTCTCAAATCATCTTGTGATCGAAAATAGATACTTGCCACGACATCAACACTCATTGGATATACATTTATTATTCCCTAATCTAGCTTGTTCCATTTTCGGGGCGGAGTTTTAGTCATCTTGCCCAAAAGGCCGGACAAACATCAAATGATTCATAATCAAGTGATTAAAAGTCCATCGCATGGAGTTTTTTCATCGCTTTACACCAATATGACCTAAGCGGCGGTGCCACAAATAAGTTACTATCATTATTAACTTTGCATCTTTTGGTTTCAATTTATGAATATTTGTATCACTATGATCGAGATCAATGAACCATTTTCATTGGGTGTGTAACCATATAAGGTTTTATTCATGTAAGCAGAACAACAATTTATTCTCTTACTTAAATGAATAACGGTATGCAATAAACATGATCAAATCATATTTATGCTCAACACAAATAACACTTATTTGGGTTCCACACTAATCCAGTATAGGGAGTGTCGATGATGATCATATCAATCTTGGAACTACTTCAACACTCATCGTCACTTCCCTTCAACTAGTCATTTATTCTGCAACTCCTGTTTGAGTTACTACTCTTGCAAGCTGAACGGTATCAAATACCGAGGGTTACTCGAACACTAGTAAAATACACATCAATAATTTGTATATCAAATATACCTTTGTTCACTTTGCCATCCTTCTTATCATAAATACTTGGGGTAGTTCGCTTCGTGACCAGTTCCATTGTAGCAAAAGCACTTAGTCTGGGCTTAGATCCAGACTTGGGCTTCTTCACTCGACAGCAACTTGCTTGCCGTTCTTCTGAAGTTCCCTTCTTCCCTTGCCCTTTCCTTGAGACTAGTGGTCTTGTCAACCATCAACTTGATGTTTTTCTTGATTTCTACGCGATTTTAGCATCGCGAAGAGCTTGAGGTGTTTTATCATCCCTTGCATATATAGTTCATCACGAAGTTCTACTAACTTAGTGATGGTGACTAGAATTCTCAATCACTATCTTATCTGGAAGATTAACTCCCTTGATTCAAGTGATTGAAGTACTGGACAATCAGCACATGCTCACTAGTTGACGATTCTCCTCCATCTTTTAGCTATAGAACTTGTTGGAACTTCATATCTCTCAACTCGGGTATTTGCTAAAATATTAACTTCAATTCTGGAACATCTCATATGGTCCATGACGTTCAATCTTTGAAGTCGATTCTAAGCCGTTTAAGCATGGTGCACTAAACTATCAAGTAGTCATCATATTAGCTAATAGCGTTCATAGCGTGCATATCTGCTCATATTAGCTAATAGCGTTCATAACGTCTGCATCGCTCCTGCAAATAGGTACATCACCTAGCGGTGCATTAAGGACATAATTCTTACTGCAGCAAATGAGGATAAACCTCGATCACGGATCCAATCCAGCATCATTGCTACTAACATTTTTCAATACAATTTTCTCTGGAACACACATATAAAAACATAGGGAAGCAACAAGCGAGCTATTGATCTACAACATAATTTGCAAAATACTACGAGACTAAGTTCATGATAAATTAAAGTTCAATTAATCATATTACTAAGAACTCCCACTTAGATAGACATCTCTCTAATCATCTAAGTGATTCGTGATCAAATCAACTAAACCATGTCCGATCATCACGTGAGATGGAGTAGTTTCAATGGTGAACATCACTATGTTGATCATATCTACTATATGATTCACGTTTCGACCTTGGTCTCGTGTTCGAGGCCATATCTGTTATATACAAGGCTCGTCAAGTTTAACCTGAGTATTCCGCGTAACGCTGTTTTGCACCCGTTGTATTTGAGCGTAGAGCCTATCACACCCGATCATCACGTGGTGTCTCGGCACGAACTTTCGCATAGCGGTGCATACTCGGGAGAACACTTCTTGATAATTTTGGTGAGAGATCATCTTATAATGCTACCGTCAATCAAAGCAAGATAAGATGCAAGGATAAACATCACATGCAATCAATATAAGTGATATGATATGGTCATCATCATCTTGTGCTTTGATCTCCATCTCGACTTATCATGATCACCATCGTCACCGTAGCGACACCTTGATCTCCATCGAGCATCGTTGTCGTCTAGCCAACTATTGCTTCTCGACTATCGCTACTCCTTAGTGATAAAGTAAAGCAATTACATGCGTTGCATTTCATACAATAAGCGACAACCATATGGCTCCTGCCGATTGCCGATAACTTGGTTTACAAAACATGATCATCTCATACAATAAAATATAGCATCACGTCTTGACCATATCACATCACAACATGCCGCAAAAACAAGTTAGGCGTCCTCTACTTTGTTGTTGCAAGTTTTACGTGGCTGCTACGGGCTGAGCAAGAACCGTTCTTACCTCGCATCAAAACCACGCGATACTTGTCAAATAGACTCCGTTTAACCTTCTCAAGGACGGCGTAGCCTCCAGTTCAACTAAAGTGAGAAGACAGACACCCTGTCACCTTTAAGCAGGAGTGCTCCAGCGGTGAAACCAGTCTCGGCGTAAAGCGTCTGGCGTAATGTCGGTCGGGCGCTTCATCTCCATACCGAACAAAGTATGACATCTGGTAGGTAGTATGACTTTATCGCCCACAACTCACTTGTGTTCTACTCGTGCATATGACATCAATGCATAAAACCAGGCTCGGATACTGTTGGGGAGCGTAGTAATTTCAAAAATTTTCCTACGATCACGCAAGACCATGGTGATGCATAGCGAGATGAGAGTGTTGTCTCGTACCCTCGTAGACCAACAGCAGGCGTTACAAGCGTTGAAATAGTCGTACTTCTTCCCGATCCACCGATCAAGTACCGAGCGTCGGCACCTCCGAGTTCTGCACGTTCAGCTCGATGGCGATCCCGGACTCCGATCCAGCAAAGTGTCGGGGATGAGTTCCGTCGACCGACGGCGTCTGGCGATCTTGATGTTCTACCGTCGCGGGCTTCTACAAACCGCCTACAATATGAGGTGGAATATGGTGGAGGGGCACCGCCTGCGGCTAAGGCGATCCGAAGATCAACTTGTGTGTCTATGGGGTGCCCCCGCCTGTATATAAAGGATGGAGGAGGAGGGGGCCAAGGCAAAGTGCGGCCAGGATATGGATTCCTACTAGGACTCCAAGTCTAGTAGGAGTCCAAAAGGAGGAAGGGAAGGAATAGGAGGGAAGGAGGGTGTCGGCCCCTTTTCCTAGTCAATTCGGACTAGAGGGAGGGCGCCAACCTTTTCCTCTTCCCAAAGCCCATCAGGCCCATTACTTCTCCCGTAATCCCGTAACTCCGGTACTCGAAAAATACCGAATCATTGGAACCTTTCCGAACTCGAATATAGTCGTCCAATATATCGATCTTTCGTCTCGACCATTTGAGACTCCTCGTCATTCCGATCTCATCCGGGACTCGAACTCCTTGGTACATCAAAACTCATAAACTCATAATATAACTTTCGAAACCTTAGCGTGCGGACCCTACGGGTTAAAGAACTATGTAGACATGACCTAGAACTATTCTCGGTCAATAACCAATAAGCGGAACCTGGATGCCCATATTGGTTCCTACATATTCTCTGAAGATCTTTATCGGTCGGACCGCATAACAACATCGTTGTTCCCTTTGTCATCATTTATTCGAATTATTCCAA
>JAHIAM010008318.1:0-16687 GCA_021605205.1 Aegilops longissima
CACGGCTAATCGATTAGATCTTTAACTCTCAGAGGTTTATGACTTTCCCGCAAGAATCATTCCTCCATTTAAGTCTTCGACTTCATGGTGTTTGAAGACGGACGAATGAAACAGGTCTTCCAAAGAGTTCTTCCGCTACCGCTACCCATCCAATCCTACCGTTTTCTACATCTCAGTACCGCCCACCAAGCCACTACTAGGGTCAACCCAGCCAGAGCCCATAATGGCTTTGCGCCCATGTAAGCTTCCGTCATGGGGCATCCATCCTTCTTCGTGGCTGGGTGAAGCTCGCAAGATGTCATGGCACTTCTCCATGCATCCCGCCAACCACTGGTTCTCCAGGTGCCCACAACCGCCCTCCACCCAAAGAGTGAATTTCAAGTCCATCTTGATCATTGTAGTTCATGGGGTTGTCATCATCATTGACTCTCACATCTTGCTTATGAATTTCACTAAACCAAACCCGCTCACGAGCATAGCAAAGTACTACTGCCCCGGGTCATGGTAACAAGGGATTGGTTCATCCTACTACATGATACTACCAAGACACACTTCAACCCCACGCATCGCATGTAGGTGGTGACAATTCTAATGCACAAAACAGGTATAGAAAATAACATGATCAAAACTTGCTGATGATCCTGAAGCCAAAGATTCAGAGAGCAAGCTTCAAGACTCGAAATCACCAGACAAAAATAATCACAATAAGCATAAAGCATAGTAACACATATAACAATAGCATACAACAAAAGTAATAACACAAAAACCAACAAAGCAAAACCCAAAGGAAAACTCAAAAAGAAAACCAACTCAAAGTTTTCCTACTTCAAAGAACAACTAAAGTAGTTTTTATATAATAAAATTTTCTCAACATAACCTAATCATGGTTTTATGTTAACTTAACAGAAAAGAATGCACTAAGCAATTAGGAGCAAAAAGAATTAACTTAAAATCTATTATGAAACTCCTATTAGGCCTAATTCAATTTCTATTAAGAAAATAAATAAAACTTTTATTTATTATAAATAAAAGTTCATCCTATAAAGTGACAGAAACTATCCTAGAATAATTAATCACATGTTAAAAATAAATTTATTTACTAATTAAAATAATAGGAAAACACAGTAGCTAATTAATTAATTAGGATTAACAAGATTCTGCTTAAAACTATTTTTTTATTAATCCTAAAATACCCAAATTAATTCCTATGGTTTGGCAATGTCAAAATAAAGTTGGGACAAAAGAATCATCCAAAAATAATTTTTCTAACTCAAGTTATAGCAGATTTACTATTCTGACTAAAACTAAAATAAAGCAATTTTAATTAATTTTAACATAGCTAAATATATATTCTACAGAAACTATAGAAAATTTTCAAACCAACAAAAAAGAATCAACTAAAAATATTAAACAGAATAAAAGATATGAATTTTTCAAATAGAACTATCTCATAAAAAGAAAATGAAAATAAAAGAAAACGCCTAATGGGCCTAAACTGTAATCGGGCGAAATAACCTAAACGGGCCCTAGGGTTAAACTAAACGGGCCTGCTAATAAAAAATAAACCTAACTAAATAAACCAGACTAAACTGGCCGGTCCGCTATTTTGAAGAATATTTTCTGGAAGCGATCTAATCCTAGCTGCTCATCACGACGGACGGGGAGGAGTTCCATGCTTACCTGAGTTTCATACAAGCACAATGTATTTAGAAAGCGAGGGCTCCGGGCTTGGGAGGTCTGGGAGTGGCCAAGGGAAGTGGGGAGCCTGGGAGCCTGTGGCTTCGGGAAGATCGGGAGGCTAGGGCGACGGCGACTAAAATGGCGGCAAGGGTGGTTCGGCCCATGAGAGCCATGGAGGAAGAGGGGTCCATGAGGGGCTAGGGATAAAGGCTGGCCAATAGTCAGCCCGGCTGTCAAAAAAAAGCAATGATCTGGCGGAAGGCACATGAAAGGGGAAGGGTGAGGCGGGCTCACGTGAGAGAGAGGGGGCGATGAAGGGCGACCGCGCCAAGGAAGCCACGAGGGGGTGAGTGAGGGCTGGATTGTTTGCTCATTGGTTGGCCTGGGCCAGCATGGTCAAGGGGGGGCTCAATGGCCGGGTAGGGGTTGGTCAAGTACTGGGGTTTTTTGAATTTATTTTTTTAAAATAAAACAAAACAGAGTATATTTTTTAAAATATAAATATTTTAGATAGGGTATATATATACCAAATGATCTGGGAATATTCCCTTATCATTTGAACACTTTCCAAAGGCAAAATCCAAACTTTATAAAAATCCATTTTTTTCAAATTCAAATAAAATTCAGATTTGAATCCAAAACTTTGGCAATGTTTCTCTGATATTTTTGGAGTGTCATGTTTACTCTCTCATACTTTTGATCAAGTATTTATCAGGTATAGTTTTTTGAAATGTCCCACTTGCCAAAGTTTGAATTCAAATTTAAAACTCAAAATCCTCCAAACTCCAAATGGCATTCAAATTCAAACAGGATGCATAGGATGCTTAGCTATAATTGTAAAACATTTCAAATAGGAAATTTGGGATGTTACAAACCTACCCATCTTAAGATGAATCTCGCCTAGATTCGGGTTGGCTAGCAATAGGTGCGGGTGATCTCAAGAAGGTCCTTCGCTACTCCCTGTGGCTTCTTCCTGGTGGTGACTCCACAAAGACCTTGCAAAATTTGATGACCTTGTCGCTGGTGACTTCGTCATAGTCCTAGAATTCGGACGGGTTTCTCCTTGTAGGTCGATCACCGCTGTCGTATGGCCTCTAGGGGCACCGTGGTTCTCAACTAACATCGCCATGTCGGCATGACACTTCTTCATTGAGAAACATGGAAGACATCATGGACTCCGGACAATCCTTCCGCAATTCCAACTTGTAAGCAACTTCTCCACGACGCTCGAGGATTTGTAGGGGCCAATGAATCGGAAAAGAATCTTTCCTTTGACACTCAAACCTCTTGATTCCACGTAAGTGGAGACACACGAAGATATGCTCGGTCTCCCACTTCGTAAGTCACTTTGGCGCTATCGTCGGCAGATAACTCTTCTCGTCCTCGATCGTGGCTATCTTTTGAGCCTCGCCTCAATCAGCTTGACTTTTCTTCGAATCCCTGATAAGGTCGGAACCAAAAGTGATCGATCTCCAAACACTATCCCACAAGAATGGTGTTCTCGCACCTCCTTCCGTGATAGAGCTTTGAAAAGGCCATCTTCAACTGGATTGATAACTGTTGTTGTATGAGAACTCACATGACGCAAATTATCATCCCAGCTAGACCCATAGTTCTAGCACACAAGCTTCTCAACATGTCCTCCGTAATCTGGTTGACTCTCTCGGTCTGTCCATCCGTCCCATGGATGAAAAGTCAATCAATGACCAGCCTCGCACTCCAAAGTTTCATGCAACTGCTTCCAAAACTTTGAGGTAAATCATGCTCTTTCTATTCCGACACGCATTTTCTAACTCCATGTGCGACATAACGATCCTGGTCATGTATATCTTGGCCAACTTAGCAATCGGTATAGGTAGTCTTCACGTGAATGAAGTGAGCTACCTTGGTCAAACGATCAACCACTACCCGATAGAATCACAACTGAAATGGTCCTGGGTAATCCTCGTGATGAAATCCATTCCAAGTTTCTCCCATTTCCAATCGGAATCGCAAAGGTTGAAGTAACCGCTGGCTTCTCATGTTATGCCTTACTCGCTGACAAACATCGCATAACGCTACGTATCGCAATATCCTTCCTCCCACTCGCTCACCAGTAAACTTTCCTTCAAATCCAGTACATCTTGGTGTTACCGGGTGAATCGAAAAATGTGAATCATGAGCCTCCAAGAATTAGCTTCTCGAGCTCGGGATCATTGGGTACATAAACACGATCCTCGAACCATATAGTTCCGTTGTTCATCCTTACGAAAACCTTTAGCTTTTCCTTCATCCATCTTTTGCTTTATCTCATCAATTTCCTTGTCCGACTTCTCGGGCTTCATTTAACTTTTCGCCAAAGTGGACTGAACTTCCAGAGTTGCAACATACCTTCCTGAACTATCTCCGCCGGAGATCTCTCGAGGTCATCGACTAACTCCTCTCGTAATCTCTCCCGCTGTCGAGTATTCACATAACTCTCCACGGCTCAAAGCATCGGTTACAACATTAGCTTCCTTTACCGGGTGGTAATGCAATCTCATGTCATAGTCCTTTATCAACTCTAGCCATCTCCTCTCTCGCCGAGGTTCAATTCCTTCGCGTGAAAATATACTTCAAACTCTTGTGATCTCGTAAACATCACAACAAGCTCGATGAGGAAATGTCTCTGTGTCTTGAGTGCATGCACTACTACCGCTAACTCCAAATCATGTGTGGCATAATTCATCTCGTGAGGTCGTGAGTCTGTCTGGAGGCATGCTTAAGCAATCTTTATTTCTTCCTGCATTAGTACTCCTCCGAGTCCTTGACGAGAAGCGCCACAATAGACCTCGTATTCCTTGTGTATGTCCTAAGAAATCACCACTGGACCGGACCAACCGCTTTTAATTCCTGAAAACTGGCTTCACATCCTCGTCCAAATGTACTTGGTCTCCTTCTTCAACAGATCAGTCATGGCTTGGCAATCTTCGAGAAGTTCTCAATGAACTCTCCGATAATATCCTCGCGAGTCCGAAACGCATGATCTCTCGATCGAGGTGGGTGATCGCTAATCGGTGACTGATTCAACTTTCATGGATCAACTGCTATTCCTTCCCTGAAATGACATGTCCGAGGAATCCAACTTCCTTCAGCCAAAATTCACATTTATTTAACTTGGCATACAACGAGATTCTCAAGTTTCTCCGTAACTAGACGCAATGTTCCTTATGCTCTTCCTCGCCTTTGGAGAAAATCAATATATCATCGATGAACACCACGACAAACTTGTCCAGATATTCCATAAACACCTTTGTTCATCAAATTCATGAAGTATGCGTGAGCATTAGTCAATCCAAATGACATGACGGTATACTCATATAAACCATACCGGTAGTGAATGCTGTTTTGGGTATATCCTTTTCACTGATCTTCAATCGATGATACCTCATCAAGATCGATCTTGAGAATACCTTGGCTCCAATCAGCTGATCAAACATGTCATTAATCATCTCCAGAGGGTACTTGTTCTTGATGGTTACTCTGCTCAATGCACGATAATCCACAACCATCCTCAAGCTTCCATCCTTCTTCTACCAAAAGAATCACTGGGCTCCTCAAGGTGATGAGCTTTCTTAATATATCCTTTCTCCAATAACTCATTAATTTGATCCTTGATCTCTTTCAACTCATTCTTGGCATCCGATAAGGTCTCTTGGATATTGGGGCTGTGCCGCAATAGCTCAATCAGAAATTGGCGTCCCTCGTCCGTGCAGATTCCCTGTAATTCCTCGAAACACATCGGGAAAGTCTTGTACCACCGGCACTTCCTCCTAATAACTCCCGTGAGGGAATGCACCTGCTTTCTCCATCTGGCCGTGTTTAGCTACATATTTTGATCCTCTTCGCCCCGGTGGTGAGGTAATAGACTTGCGGGCACACCTATGTTCCTTCAAACTTTGTCAACCAATCCATGCCTAGGATTACATCCAAGGTCCGGGTTTCAACACTATGAGGTCAAGCGGAATTTATGGTTCTCGATGTTGAGGGTTGCATGACACCCAAGCTCGCTATCATTTCTCCTCCTCATGAACTAACGCTAAGGGGGCTTCTAAGGGTTTTAGTGGGCAACCCATACTTTTCCACAACTACCCTTGATATGAATGAATGCGTTGTACCGTAATCAAAGAGAACCAAAACTGAACGTGAATTCAATAAAACTTACCAACCACAAAGAACCGGTTGATCATAGACGCCCTCCACGCCGATGTGGTTCACCCGAGTACGAGGGAACGGATTGGGCTTCTTCTGAGCCTCCATTGCCATTTCCATTCCTCTCCTTGGCCTCCGGGCTTCGGTATGAGTTCCCTGCTCCTTCCGCACTTGAAGTGTGATGTGGCTCAGATCCTTCGTGAGCTGTGGCAGAACGGTGCTGATTGCCATTACTCTTTCCATTGCCATTGCCATGGCCTCGACTTGTTGTCTGGCTGCGGTTGTTCCTATTTCCTCCATGGTTATGACCTCCATGGTTATGATGGTGTGCTCCCCGAGTATGGTATAGCTGTATTTCGCTGAGCCTCAGCCTGTGCTTCCCCTGCTGTTCTCTCCGCTTTGCGCGCTATCCGCTGTTGCTTGCTTTCAAGTATGGTGGCCTTGTCTACCAGCCCCCGTAGTTGTTGAAGGTAGCCAGCATAAGCTGCATGCTGGCTCATCATTGAGTCCCTCAAGGAACTTCTCCCGCTTTGCGGATCTCGTGGCTACATCATCTGGGGCATAGCGAAAGCAGCTTGTTAATTCATCCACGCATCGTACACAAAGACGGGGCTCCTGGCGAAGCGGCGGAACTCCCCGCTTTTCGCACTCATGGCTCCAGTAGACATGAGCGAAAGTGAAGGCCTCATTGAACTGATCCCATGTGATGGCACCAATGGGATAAGTGGGTGTAGTTCTCCCACCAAGAAGCTGCAGGTCCATCAAGTTGATGCGCGGCAAAGCGCACCTTCTCTCGTGATCGTGCATCCAACCGTGATTAGCTCTTCTTCCGACTTTGCGGAGCCAATCATCAGCCACAATCCGCTTAGTGCTGCTAGAGAACACCGGCGGATTCACCTCGTGAATCGAGTCAAGTTGTCCATGGGGGTGGTGGCGGTGTGTGGATTGGTGTTGCTGTTCTCGATTCGGGATGAGGAGCTGTGATATATATCGCTGCTGTCGGGATACCGGTGAGCTCCGCGAAAACCAAAGGTCACGCCCTTGAGGCATCTCGTGTTTTGGAGTGGATGGGAAAATTAGAATAGAACAATGGTCTATGAGAAATAACACTACCCATATGAATGCACAATCATAACACACCAATCATTTATTCATTCCACTCAAACATGGTTCAATCTCGATTACAAAAGCTCATGACTAATCAAGTATATCGCCTAACCGATCGATTTAAAAAGGTAAAAAAGATAATATGGTGGTCCACTAAAAGTCTTCATCAACAATCCTTATCCTCCGTAGGCGCCCTCTTGTGACTTCCTTCTGGAGCTCCCTTCAAAATCCTGATCATTACTCACTAGGGGTCCTTCATCTCCACTCGAAAAAGGTCCTCTCCCAAGTCCATCTTTTCCTCTATCGCTGCAAGCTTCATCTTCGTGTCGCCGATCGTCTCCATGATGAACCGCGATTTCTTCCTCATGGTTGGCGAAGTCTCACAAGGCTCTTCTCCATCAGCACACGGAACAAAGCTTCTGCAGGTTCTTCGAAGTTACGGCGAAGTTCCATCTCCTGCTTCCTCGAGAAGACACTCAAGTCCTGGATGTAAGAGAGAGGGAGTCGCCTCCACGGCACGGATAATATCTCCATTCCTTGCCTCATGTGAAACCATGGCGAGGTCCGAGGGATCGAGCTCGCCTCGCACCTCTCTGAGATGTCCAAGTGCTCGATAGATCGCCACGCCCCTTCCGGCGATCCAGCTGAACTGTGAACTCAAGTCAATCGGCCCGTGTGTTCGAAGGTTCTCCTGGATATGCACTTCAATCCTCAGTAGCGGTGTCCGCTTGAAGTGCATTGGTTGGCTTCCCGATCGAGGGTAGAGCAACTTTCAGCTTCTTCACCATCTGACCAGTCACAGGGCATCGCCTCATCGGGCCGGCAAAACTCCGTAGCAAAACTGGGGTGAACTCGACGGCCATCTAGAATGTTGAAAATCGGAGAGGAGTTAGAAATGAACAGGGAGAATTACGAATGATAAGGATAAAAGTAAATGGTCTCTTCCTTATGGCTTTCTCGATCCTAGGGGTTACGATTCACGTGCCAGGCCAGGTGCTTCGACATCATCTCTCAGTAGCGACCTGACCCAAATTCGTCAAATCTCTGTGTCTGTATTCATCCCAAGATCATGCCGGTACTCACAAGACATCGATAAAGTAATCAAAGTTCAATCACACCTGAATATTATTACACGATTCTCATATAGAGTCTTTATTACAAGGAATAAATTCGCCCAAGGCCAACTCATGAGAAATAAACTACTAATGCTGCGGAAGGCGAGAAGATAAAGCGAGTCCATCCGACTCAAAGGGCAATCGCTAAGCGCTGAGCGTAGCCTCACTCCTCGATCGAATATACCTCCGCAACATAAGACGCAGTAGCCATGTAGGTCAGCTTTTGAATAAGTCGGCAAGTCATGAAGAATAACAATAATAAAGTTACTAACACTATATGCATTTTGGTGTGTGAGCTCTAAGTTTCATCATTTTATGTAAAAGCAAATTTTTCCCTACTATAAAAGGACTTGCTTGCAAATTACTACAATTGTTGGTAGTTATTGAGATGGTTCCGCCAACCAATATCTCATTCCCAAATTATTAAGTCATAAAACCTCAAATTAATTCATTAGTTTTAGTGTTGAGATTTCGATCACTTCCAAGTTCCAGAGGCTCAATTTGTCCGTAATCAGACACGGCTAATCGATTAGATCTTTAACTCTGCAGAGGTTTGCGACTTTCCCCGCAAGAATCATTCCTCCATTTAAGTCTTCGTGACTTCATGGTGTTTGAAGACGGACGAATGAAACAGTGGTCTTCCAAAGAGTTCTTCCCGTTCTGCCGGTACTCCATCCAATCCTACTGTTTCTACATCTCTGAGTACCGCCCCAGCCGCCACTACTACTAGGGTCAACCCAGCCAGAGCTCATAATGGCTTGCGGCTGCATTGTAAGCTTTCCGTCATGGGGCATCCATCCTTCTTCGTGGCTGGGTGAAGCTTCCGCAAGATGTCATGGCACTTCTCCATGCATCCCGCCAACCACCTGGTTCTCCAGTGGTGCCCGCCAACCGCCCTCCACCCAAGAGTGAATTTCCGGTCCATCTTGATCATTGTAGTTCATGGGGTTGTCATCATCATTGACTCTCACATCTTGCTTATGAATTTCACTAAACCAAAACTCGCTCTACTGAAATAATAGCAAAGTACTACTTCGTCCGGTCATAGTAACAAGGATTGGTTCATCCTACCACATGATACTACTCAAGATTAATAACTTCAAAATTTCAACTACTGCATGCATGGTGGGTGGTGACAATTCTAATGCACAAAAACATAGGTATAGAAAATAACATGATCAAAACTTGCCTTGGTCGATGATCCTCGTAGCTAAAGATTCAGAGTAGCAAGCTTCAGACCTCGAAACTCTACCGAGACAAACAATAATCACAATAAGCATAAAGCATAGGATCACATAACACAATAGCATAAAAGTAATAACACACAAAACCAACAAAGCAAAACCCAAAGGGAAACTCAAAGAAAACCAACTCAAAGTTTTCCTACTTCAAAGAACAACTAAAGTAGTTTTATATAACAAAATTTTCTCAACATAACCTAATCATGGTTTTATGTTAACTTAACAGTAAAAGAATGCACTAAGCAATTAGGAGCAAAAAGAATTAACTTAAAATCTATTATGAAACTCCTATTAGGCCTAATTCAATTTCTATTTTAGAAAATAAAATAAAACTTTTATTTATTATAAATAAAAGTTCATCCTATAAAGTGACAGAAACTATCCTAGAATAATTAATCACATGTTAAAAATAAATTTATTTACTAATTAAAATAATAGGAAACAAGAGCTAATTAATTAATTAGATTAACAAGATTCTGCTTAAAACTATTTTTTTATTAATCCTAAAATACCCAAATTAATTCCTATGGTTTGGCAATGTCAAAATAAAGTTGGGACAAAAAGAATCATCCAAAAATAATTTTTCTAACTCAAGTTATAGCAGATTTACTATTCTGACTAAAACTAAAATAAAGCAATTTTAATTAATTTTAACATAGCTAAATATATATTCTACAGAAACTATAGAAAAATTTCAAACCAACAAAAAAAGAATCAACTAAAAATATTAAACAGAATAAAAGATATGAATTTTTCAAAACAGGAACTATTCTGTTAAAACAAATGAAAATAAAAGAAAAAACGCCTAATGGGCCTAAACTGTGCACTCGGCGTAAAATAACCTAAACGGCCCTAGGGTTAAACTAAAACGGCCGGCTAAATAAAAATAAACCTAACTAAAATAAATTAGAGACTAAACCGGCCGGTCCGGGTTTATTTTAAAGAAGAATTTTCTGGGGCGATCTAATCCCAGCTGCTCATCACGATCGGACGGGGAGGGAGTTCTGGCTTACCTGAGCTCTTTGCAAGCGGCGGCGGCGGCGCGACGAGTAGGCGCGAGGGTCTGCCTGGCCGGTGGGGCCTCGGGAGTGGCTTCAAGGGAAAGGGGAGCCTGGGAGCGCCTGTGGTGGAGTCAAGATCGGGAGTGGCTAGGGCGGCGACGGCGATTAAAATGGCGGTGGCGGGGTTCGGCTCCGTGAGCCTGGGAGAGGAAGAGGGGTCCGCAAGGGGCTGGGGGGGATAAAGGGGCTGCTGGCTTGATAGTCAGTCTCGGCCTGCTGCTTCTGGGGGTGGGGGCGATCGATCGGAGGACAAGGGCGGGCAAGGCGAGGTGGCGCGTAGGGAAGAGGGAGGTGGTGGGGGCTCTGCACGTGAGAGAGAGAGAGGGGGGGAAGAGCGGGCGATCGCGCGGCGGGTTTTCGGCGAGGAGTGAGTGCTGCCTGCTCGGCTCTACTGGTCGGGCCTCCGGGCCTGGCTCCGGGCTGGTGGGTTTCTCAATCATCACTGGCTGTTCGGCCACTGGGGTTTTTTGAATTTATTTTTTTAAAATAAAACAAAACAGAGTATATCTTTTAAAATATAAATATTTTAGATAGGGTATATATATACCAAAATGATCATGGGAATATTCCCTATCATTTGAACATTTTTCCAAAGGCAAAATCCAAACTTTATAAAAATCCATTTTTTTCAAATTCAAATAAAATTCAGATTTGAATCCAAAACTTTTGGCAATGTTTTCCTCTGATATTTTTGGAGTGTCATGTTTACTCTTCTCATACTTTTGATCAAGTATTTATCGTGCATAGTTTTTTTGAAATGTTTCCACTTGCCAAAGTTTGAATTCAAATTTAAAACTCAAAATCCTCCTAAACTCCAAATGGCATTCAAATTCAAACAGATGCATAGGATGCTTAGCTATAATTGTAAAACATTCCAAATAGGAAATTTGGGATGTTACAAACCCACCCACCTTAAGATGAATCTCGCCTCAAGATTCGGGTTGGCTAGCAATAGGGTGCGGTGATCTCAAGAAGGTCTTTCAAGCCCCTGTGTGGCTTCTTCCGGTGGTGACTCCACAAGCACCTTGCAAAATTTGATGACCTTGCTCATGGTGACTCCGTCATAGCCCTCGAGAATTCGGACGGTTTCTCCTTGTAGGTCAGATCACCGCTGTCAGTATGGCTCTAGGGGCACTGTGGTTCTCTCAACGGAACATCGCCATGTCGGCATGACACTTCTTCACTGAGAAACATGGAAGACATCATGGACTCCTGACAATCCTTCCGCAATTCCAACTTGTAAGCAACTTCTCCACGACGCTCGAGGATTTTGTAGGGCCAATGAATCGGGTGCTAACTTTCCTTTGACACCAAACCTCTTGATTCCACGGCGGAGACACACAAGATATGCTCGGTCTCCCACTTCGTAAGTCACTTCCTTTGCGCCATCGTCAGCATAACTCTTCCGTCTCGATCGCGGCTATCTTGAGCCTCGCCTTCAATCAGCTTGACTTTCTTCGAATCTTCGATAAGGTCGGAACCAAAAGTGATCGATCTCCAACACTATCCCACAAAGAATGGTGTTCTGCACCTCCTTCCGTGATAGAGCTTCGAAAGGCCATCTTCGACTGGATTGATAATCGTTGTTGTATGAGAACTCCAGCACGGGCAATTATCATCCCAGCTAGACCCATAGTCTAGCACACAAGCTCTCAACATGTCCTCCGTAATCTGTTGACTTTCCGGTCCGCCCATCTCGTCTCATGGATGAAAAGCTGCATCAATTCCAGCCTCGCACTCCAAAGTTTCATGCAATCGCTTCCAAAACTTTGAGGTAAATCTGCGTCTCTATCTTACACGATTTTCCTCTAACTCCATGCATATAACGATCCTGGTCATGTATATCTTGGCCAACTTAGCAATGGTATAGGTAGTCTTCACGGAATGAAGTGAGCTACCTTGGTCAAACGATCAACCACTACCCAGATAGAATCATAACTCGAGCGGTCCGGGTAATCCTCGTGATGAAATCCATTCCAAGTTTCTCCCATTTCCAATCGGGAATCGGCAAAGGTTGAAGTAACCCCCGCTTTCGATGTTATGCCTTTACTCGCTGACAAACATCGACAATCGCCACGCATTCGGCAATATCCTTCTTCATACCGCCCACCGTAAACTTTCCTTCAAAGCCGTGTACATCTTGGTGTTACCGGGTGAATCGAGTACGGTGAATCATGAGCCTCCTCAAGAATTAGCTTTCGAGTTCTGGATCATTGGGGTACATAAATACGATCCTCGAACCATATAGTTCCGTGTTCATCCTCACGAACCCTTTAGCTTTTCCTTCATCCATCTTTTGCTTTATCTCATCAATTTCCTTGTCCGACTTCGGGCTTCACGAATCCTTTTCGCCAAAGTGGACTGAACTTCCAGAGTTGCAACATACCTCTCCGAACTATCTCCAATGGAGATCTCTCGAGGTCATCGACTAACTCCTGGTAATCTCCTGCCGTCCGAGTATTCACATAACTCTTACGGCTCAAAGCATCGGTTACAACATTAGCCTTACTCGGTGGTAATGCAATCTCATGTCATAGTCCTTTATCAACTCTAGCCATCTCCTCCGCCTTGAGGTTCAATTCCTTCATGAGAAAATATACTTCAAACTCTTGTGATCTCGGTAAACATCACAACGGTTTCCGATGAGGAAATGTCTCTGTGTCTTGAGTGCATGCACTACGGCTGCTAACTCCAAATCATGTGTGGTATAATTCATCTCGTGGAGGTCGTAGCTGTCTGGAGGCATAAGCTACAACTTTACCTTCCCGTGCATTAGTACTCCTCCGAGTCCTTGACGAAGAAGCGCCACAATAGACTCGGTATTCCTTGTGTATGTCCGCAAAATCAACACGGGCTGTGACCAACCGCTTTTTAATTCCTGAAAACTGGCTTCACATCCTCGGTCCAAATGTACTTGGTCTCCTACTTCAACAGCTCTACCATGGGCTTGGCAGCTTTCGAGAAGTTCTCAATGAACCTCCGATAATATCCTCGCGAGTCCGAGAAAATCATGGATCTCTTTGATCGAGGTGGGTGATCGCCGATCGGTGATCGATTCAACTCTTGGCGGATCAACTGCTATTCCTTCCCCGAAATGATATGTCCGAGGAATCTAACTTCCTTCAACCAAAATTCACATTTGCTCAACTTGGCATACAACTGACAGTTTCAAGTTTCTCGTAATCAGACGCAAATGTTCCTTTATGCTCTTCCTCTCGCTTGGAGAAAATCAATATATCATCGATGAACACCATGGTACAAACTTGTCCAGATATTCCATAAACACCTTGTTCATCAAATTCATGAAGTATGCAGGAGCATTAGTCAATCCAAATGACATGACGTATACTCATATAAACCATACCGTAGTGAATGCTGTTTTGGGTATATCCTTTTCACGGATCTTCAATCGATGATACTCGATCAAGATCGATCTTGGAGAATACCTTGGCTCCAACTAGCTGATCAAACAAGTCATTAATCATCGGCAGAGGGTACTTGTTCTTGATGGTTTCTTCGCTCAATGCACGATAATCCACAACCATCCTCAAGCTTCCATCCTTCTTTCTACCAAAAGAACTGGGGTCCCAAGGTGATGAGCTTGGCGAATATATCCTTTCTCCAATAACTCATTAATTTGATCCTTGATCTCTTTCAACTCATTCGTGGCATCCCATAAGGTCTTGGATATTGGGGCTATGCCGGGCAATAGCTCAATCAGAAATTGATGTCCCCTCGTCTGTGGCATTCCCCGGTAATTCCTCCTAAACACATCGGAAAGTCTTGCACTACTCGCACTTCCTCCCTAACAACCTCTGGAGGGAATGCACCTGCTTTCTCCATCCGTCCGCTTAGCTACATACTTTCTGATCCTTTTCCGCCGGTGGTGAGCAGAATAGACTTGCGCACAGTATGTTCCTTCAAACTTTGTCAACTAATCCATGCCTAGGATTACATCCAAGGTCCGGGTTTCCAACACTATGAGGGCTCATGGGAAATTTATGGTTCCCGGCGTTGAGGGTTGCATGACAGCCTAAGCCTCGCCATCATTTCTCCTCTCATGGAACTAACGCCAAGGGGGCTTCTAAGGGTTTTAGTGGGCAACCTGCATTTTCCACAACTACCCTTGATATGAAATGAATGCGCTGCACCGTAATCAAAGAGAACCAAAACTGAACGTGAATTCAATAAAACTTACCAACCACAAGGTTCCGTTGATCATAGACGCCCTCCACGCCGATGTGGTTCACCCGAGCACGAGGGAACGGATTGGGCTTCTTCGCCGAGCCTCCATTGCCATTTCCATTCTCCTTTGCTTCCCGGCAGTGGGTGGCATAGTTCCCTGTCTTCCTCGCACTTGAAGCGGTGATGTGGGTCTGATCCTTCTGAGCTGTGGCAGAACGGTGCTGATTGCCATTACTGCTTTCATTGCTACTGCCATGGCCGACTTGTTGTCCTGGCTGCGGTTGTTCCCATTTCCTCCATGGTTATGACCTCCATGGTTATGATGGGTGTGCCTCCCCAGTATGGTGCATAACGGGCTTCGCCGAAGCTCCCAGTTGTGCTTCTCTGGCTGTACTTCCGCCATGCGCTTATCTGCTGTCGCTGCCTTCAGTTTTGCAGGCCTTGTCTACCAGCTCTCTCGTAGTTGTTGAAGGTAGCACAATAAGCTGCATGCTCAGTCATCATTGAGTCCTCAAGGAACTTCTCTCTGTTTTGCTGCATCCGTGGCCACATCATCGGGGTATAGCGAAGTAGCTTGTTGAATTCATCCACGATTATGCCACAAGACGGGCTCTCAAGCGCAAGTTGCGGAACTCCCGCTTCTTCAGACTCATGGCTCCAAATGTATATGAGCGTGGAAGGCTCATGGAAACCATCCCATGTGATGGCACCAATGGGATAAGTGGCGTGTAGTTCTCCCACCAAGAAGTCGCAGGTCCACTCAAGTTGATGCGCGCAAAGCGCACCTTTCTCACATCAGGCATCCAACCGTGATTAGCTCTCTCCCGACTTTATGAGCCAATCATCAGCCACAATCGGCTCCAAGGCTGCTAGAGAACATCGCGGATCTAGCCTCTCAGAATCGAGTCAAGTTGTCCACAGGGGTGGTGGTGGTGGATTGTTGGTGTTGTTGTTCGATTCGATGAGGAGCTGATATAAGCATTCTATTCATTGAGCAACTGGGTGAGCTCCCATGGAAAACCAAAGGTCACGCCCTTGAGGCATCCGTGTTTTGAGTGGATGAGAAAATTAGAATAGAACAATGATCTATGAGAAATAATAGCACTCTATATGAATGCACAATCATAACACACCAATCATTTATTCATTCCACTCAAACATGGTTCAATCTCGATTACAAAAGCTCATGACTAATCGGGTATCATCGCCTAATCGGATCGATTTAAAAGGTAAAAAAGATAACATGGTGGTCGACTAAAAAGTCTTCATCAATAATCCCTATGCCCCTCCTCGTAGGCGGCGCCTCTTGTGACTTCCTTCAAAGGAGCCCTTCAAAATCCTGATCATTACTCACGAGGGGTCCTTCATCTCCACTCCTGAAAAAGGTCCTCTCCCAAGTCCATCTTTTCCTCTATCGCGCAAGCTTCATCTTCGTGTCGCCGACCTGCTCCATGAAATCCGCTGCATTTCTTCCTCATGGTTACGAAGTCACAAGGCCTTCTCCTCCGCTCCAGCCCACACGGAACAAAGCTTCCCGCAGTCTTCGAAGTTACGCGAGTCCGGAATCTCCTGCTTCTCGAGAAGACACTCCAAGTCCCGGATGTAAGAGAGAGTGAGTCGTCTCCACGTAGACGGATGATATCTCCATTCCTTGCCCCCTGCGAAACCACGATGAAGGTCCGAGGGATCGAGCTCGGCCTCAGTATTCTCTTGAGATGTCCAAGTGCTCGATAGATCGCCACGCCCCTTCCGATGATCCAGCTTGAACTCAGGAACTGAAGTCAATCGCTCCTCGTGTCCTCCGGGTTCTCCCCGATATGCACTTCAACTCAGAGAAGCGGTGTCCGCTTGAAGTGCATTGGTTGGCTTCCCGGTCGAGGGTAGAGCAATCTTCAGCTTCTTCACCATCCGGACTAGTCAAGGGCATCGCCTCATCGGGCCGGCAAAACTCCGTAGCAAACCGGGTGAACTCTGACGGCCATCTAGAATGTTGAAAATCGGAGAGGAGTTAGAAATGAACAGGGAGAATTACGGAATGATAAGGATAAAAGTAAATGGTCTCTTCCTATGGCTTTCCGATCCTAGGGGTTACGATCCTCACTGGCCACATGGTGTTTCGATACCACCA
>JAHIAM010008321.1:0-17116 GCA_021605205.1 Aegilops longissima
CGGTTTAGGCTTTCTCCACTTAGGTGCTTAACCATGTGAGCTGGAAGCACAATCGCAATGGTTCTCCCTTTGAACACCTAGCTGAACAAAGCGGAACGTAGGAGGCAAGAACAGGAGCCGGGCAACCCAACTATTGACCGAAGACACAATTCTAAACCGATGCATATAGCAATATCCGAGAATGTTTTTGCCGAATTTCTAAATGTGTCTAGCGTTGCACTGTGAGACTTATGCTGGAAACACACAAATAGTTAAAAGTGCCATAGGCTTGGAAAACCAAAAAACTTCAGTAAAAATTTGACGTCCGAACTAGATCAAGTGTTCGGTGCCAATCCAAAATTGGTCTTCAAAAAATTTGTGCTTCTGTCGTGCATTAATATGACACATCCGTTCTCAAGACTTCAAGCGGGTCATCCCATGGCTGTAACCTCCTATCCCGAAGGCGGAGTACTGCTCATTAGGCCAGTTTAGCGAACTAAACTCGGATGACATTGAGAGAGAAAACTAGGCTCCCCGGCTATTGACCACACACTCGCGTCGAAAAAAGGAGTGATAGAAAAAGATTTTGCAACGACCAAGAAGAGAATACTTATTATAAAATGACTCATGTAAACTTAAGAGCCCCCAAGTGATTTGTGTAAAAGAATTTTATGTATAATGATTGTATGTGCCGAAGTACTTATATCATATCTGTAAGTGCATCTAGTGCCACCCCTAGTTGGTTTTGGAGTATTGACGACAAATGTGGTTGAGGGACTAATGCGTTTGTGAGAATTGCAGGATACTTGGTGGTGTCCCCCATTGATTCGGTTTACCTACGGAGATGACCCCTAAAAATGTATGAAGGCATTGACGATAATGGTGGTATGTGAAGATATTCACATTGAAGACTATGACATGAGAAGACATTGAGTGAAGACTATGGAGGCGAAGGCGTGTCGTTTAGTTGTTTCCTTTTCTTCTTGTTGAGTCATAGGAACCACCGTCTGTTTTGGGGTCCAAGTGATCATAGTTAGAATGGTCAAGTGATGCTCAACCCAAATCCTATATCTTGACGAAGACAATGAGAGCAAAACTTATCCAGCTGGATGAGTCAGCTTTGCTTATAGCCCAAGTAAAGTTGCCGTGTGTGTTTGAAATCGACCATTGGAACACGTGTCGGTTCCTTAGTGACCGAGGTCATTTCGGACATATCAGGTCGGGTTGCCTAGTGGCTATAAATAGCCCACCCCTACACCATAAATTAGTGGCTGCTCGAGTTAATGCGGCTTTTGTCGTTTGAGAGCAACCCACCTCGAAGCCTTTGAGAGAGAGATATCCTTGCGAGGACAAAGCCCAAACACCCGAGCCAAAGAGTGTTAGGCATCACTGAAGTCTTTACATGCGTGTGACACGAAGACTTATTACACTTGAGGGTGTGAATCCTCCGGCCGGTTAAGCGTCGCGTTCGAGCATCCAAGAGTCATTGTGGATTGCGGTGAAGCGATCTGTGAAGGTTCGGAAGTGTACCTTGAAGACTTACGAGTGATTAGGCGAGGACTGTGTGTCCTTAGCTCAAGGGAATAAGGTGAAGACGCGGTCTTGAGTTGAATCTCAGCCTCCCTAACCGGATGTCACAGTTGTCACGACAAGCTGGAACTGGTCCAACAAATACTGTGTCTTCAACAAGTGACTGGTTCTATCTTCTCCCTCACCTTACTTAGAGTTTGTCTTCGTGAAGTCATTGCCTATTTGTCATACCTGTTTGACTTCATTGCTTGACTACTTTTGTTGATTGGTTTCTCACTATCTTCCATCTTGATCCTACTACCAAGCTGTTATTAGTCTTGTACTTTCACGTTATTGCATACTAGACTATGGTTTGCTTGTTGTAGTTTATCTTCCGCTGCATATCAATTAGGTCATTTCTATTGTTTGTCTTCGAAACATTCGTGTTTTAAAGACTTTCCTAAAATGCCTATTCACCCCCTCTAGTCGATAACTAGCACTTTCAATTGGTATCGAGCAAGGTACTCCTTGTTACGTGTGATTGGTTTAACCACAGGTTTTAGCTATATCATTGCGGGGATAATCAAAGTCTCCGCTGCTTGCCCGTGTTCGATGGAACTGACTATCCCTCTTTGGAAGAATAAGATGCGCATGCATCTTGAAGCCGATGATGTCGACCTACGGTATGTCGTCAAAACGGCGTTCCCAAAACTGGTGAAGGTGTCACCCTAGCGATGTCAAGAAATTCATCCAAGCTGGACTCTCTGCAAAGAACATCCTCTGTGGTCATCGACCAAAGGACGAGTATGGTCGTGTGAGTGCTCTGAAACGTGGGTGTCTCAACCCGGAGAGATCAAAGGATCGGTGTTCTTCGCAACCTCTTGAACGCTTCAAGAAAGCGACAATGAAAATGTCAGCTCACGTTTGATCGCCTCACCGACATCACAAATGAGCTTCATGCTCTCGGCGCCTTGAGATCACCAAGCATGAAATCGTCAAGACACTCTGAGATCACTTGACAGCTCTTTTGACACCCTTGCCCTCATGATACAAGAACGTCGACTTCAAGACACTCGATCCGTCGATATACTTGAGAGGCTCAACACACATGAGTTCTAGCTTTACGAGAGAAGAGATATCTATGGTCCCAACTATGGCGAACTTCGCTTTGAAGGCAAAAGTTGTTTCCTCATCGAAGAAGAATCATTGCGGATCGATGATCCACGAAGACATTGGAAAGGAACTTGCTATGCTTGTGAAGAAGTTCGAGAAGTTCACTAGGAAGAAAGGCTTGAGAAAGTCTTCACGATCCAGCTCAAGAAATGATGAAGCTTCCACTCATGACTACAAGAAGAGAACATGTCACAAGTGCAAGAAAACTGGACACTATATCTACGAGTGTCCACGGTGGGACAATGAGAAGAAGAAGAAGAAGAGCAAGGAATATGATTACGATGACAAGAAGAAGAAGAAATCTTCAAAGTCTTCTTCCAAGTCCTCATCAAAGTCTTCATCTCATAAGAAGAGCTCATCGGCAAGGCTCGTGCTTTTGTTGGAAAGGAAATGGATTCGGAGGAGGAGTGCATACGAGGAGGTGGAGGTGGAGTCTAAGAGGAGTCCGACCTGGCGTTGCATGTCGGCTTTAGCCACGACCTATGTTGCCAAGTCCATCTTCAATACTGAAGACAATGACTTCTACACCAACGCTGAAGTTGATGACAAGGACGACCCTGCTCCCACCTACTGCTTCATGGCACGCGGTGCCAAGGTAAAATCACATGATGCTTACTTTCAAACATGAAGTGAAGATGACTCGATTGTGAATCCAAACCCAGCTACAAAACACTTGCTAAAATTGCAACGAACAACAAAGAGCTATGGAACATACTCAAAAACTGTTAGACAAAAGCGATGACACTGTTGGACGCGAAATAAACGTTCACAGTCCTTAGTTGAAGACATTAAAATCTTCATGCTAAGTACCAAGAACTTGAAAGTCGTCATGAAACGCTCTCAACTACTCATGAAAAGCTCTCCTATGATTATCTTCAAAGGAAGCAAGAGCTTGAGAAATTGAGAAGCGGCTCATGAAGATCTTCAAAAGAGAATGAGTCACTTCACGCTCAATAGATCAGTTCCACTCAGGATGGATTTGAACCACCATGTCTAAAATGTCTTGAGCGTGATATCGCTACCTCTGTTGCTGAATGTTCAACTGCTGCTACTGTTGCATTGTCCTCAACTACTAATGTGGTAACTAACCCTCTGCGGAGGATACCCTTGCTATTCTTGATGAAAATGCTAGGTTGAAGACATTGCTTGAAACAGGGATGTATAAAAGCTTGAAAGGGCATCAGACACTTTGCGATGTCCTCAAAAAGCAGATTCTGAACCGAAACCCTAGGAAAGAGGGTGTTGGGTTCGAGAGGAAAATGAATGTTGATGGTTCCTCTCTGGAAGCTGGCGGTATCCCAAAACCACATGGGTTGCTGCAAAGGGACCTTCAGTGGATCCATCCACCTTATCTGGCTTTACCTGTGCTAACCCTATTATCATTGATGAATCCTTTGATGCAAACTATAAGCTATTCAAGAATCATAATGGTGAAGTGTTTGCCAGGTATATTGGTACTAACTGCAGGAATGGACCACCTATGAAGAAGATCTGGGTTCCCAAAAGCTGTCTTGAGAATCTTCGATGAATGTCATCATGACACCACATGGGAAGAATACAAACCCAGACCTAAGGCGTCATATGGTCCAAAGGCTTCATCTGACAGAGGACTCACAGAGTCACCCTAACGCCAATGTTTTGCAGGAAACCGTACTCAAATTTATGAATATGGCGTGTGTCTTCAAACCGCTATGTTCATAGAACTAAGAACTTTTCTGCTTATTCATATGAGTATCATTCATCTCCTGCAAGGCTATTTGCTAGGGCACCAAAGCCGAAATTCTCAGATGCTGCACTTAGACTCATTGCTTCTAACCCACCCCTGAAGATGTGGGTGGTTAAGAAGAATTAACTCTCTTTTGCAGGAAAGGGTCTCCGGCCGAAAATCAAAGGCGTCTGATGATATTGCTGGGGACCTAAAACATCTTGTAGGGCACAAGATCAAATGCCCAAATGGTCTCACTATGTATTTTGTTCCTGAATTGTTTGCCATTCATCCTATAAGTCCTAATCTTGATTTAAGCTTCAATAATCCACTTGCCCGTCAAATATTTATGCTTCACAATGCTCTTGGTGAAGCCTATCCCCCTAACTGTACTGTAGGTATGACACCTCATGCTTCAGAATGGATTATGGACGGTGGATGCACTAATCATATATTTGGTGATGAAGTCTTCTCATGGACTCAACCTTACATCCATCGGACAAGAGTCACATCACATTTCTTGACCTTTGGTAAAAGCAAGGTATTGGGTCTAGGTAGAGTGCAATCTCAAAGGATCAACACATGGATAAAGTGATGCTTGTTGAATCCCTTGGTTTCAACTTGATGTACATCTCAATGCTTTGTGACTTGAACATGATTGTGATATTCAGAAAATATCGTTGCCTTGTACTAATGGAATCGACAAGTCTCTAGTCTTTGAAGGGTATAGGAAAGATGATCTATACATGGTAGATTTCTCAGCAGGTCCACACTTGCCGTATGTCTTCTTGCAAAAGCTTTGAATCTTGGCTCACGGCATCGGAGGTGGGGCATCTTGGCATGAGGAACTTACACACTCGCCAAGAAGAAGCATGTCATAGGCATCAAAGGTGTCAAGTTCAAGAAGGATCATTTGTGTGGTGCTGCTGAAAGCTGGAAAGATGACTAGGGCAAAGCACCCCTCGAAGACAATCATGACGACATCTCAACCCTTCGAGCTGTTACACATGGATTTGTTTGGCCCTATGTCACATCCCTAGAATTGCTTGACATTAGTTGCATTAAGGCATTCATGTCATCATGTTAATTTCCATGAAAATTGAAATGGGGATTTGTGAAACCCTCAGAATCATTTTGGAAATGACCTAAATAAAAATCGCTCCAAAAAGGTCCAAGAAAATGCTCATGTGGCCCTCTGAAAATATTGGGCAGAGATAACAACCTAACCAATATTTTTAGGATCTCATAAGTATTTATTTTGGGCATTTGGAATTAATACATTAAATATTTGCCTTGGATATATATTATTATATATATAAAATGTTGTCCAAAAATTATGCCTCTTGTTGAGGAGCTCTGGAATAATATAATTAGCTCCTGCAAAATTGGCATAATTAAATAAATTAGTTTGGTACTTCAAATAAATCAAAACAAATGTCGAAAAATAGAAAAGGAAACAAATTAGGTAAAAGCCCTTACGGCTTACCTAGCGCTTGAACAGGCCCAGTTTCTTTCCCCTTCCTGCTGGCCGGCCGGTTGGCCCAGCCCACCACCGCCTCCTCCTGTCGCCTACCTCCTCCGGGAGGAGGCAGTGCATGGCCGACAGCCCGCGCTCGCCGGGCCGCCACGACTCCAGGCTGCCTGCCTGCGTCCCGGCCTACTGGGCGAGTCCCCGTGCGCCACGCGACCCCTGGACCCCCCTCACTCTTCCCGCACCCCTCCCCTCCTCTCTCTCGCTCTGCGCCCGTGCCCGAGGCTGCCGTCGCCACCGCTTCGCCGTAGTCACGGCCACCGCCCTTCCCTTGCCTGCTTGGCGTGCCCAAGAGCTCCGCCTCGTCGCCCGGACCTCTCCGCTGACCCACGCGACCCCAAACGCCCTCGGCGCCGACCTCGCCCTCGTCTTCAACCTCGGGCACCCAGGCCGCCTCCCGGTCGATTCAGGCGCCGCCAGACCTCCCGAGCTCACTGATTCCCTCTCCGACCCCGGTGAGCTCCTCTTCTTTCCCTCATCCCCCTCATCTCACGCGCCTGTAGCCACCGCCCTGGTCACCCGCCGCCGTCCGCCATGGCGGGCGAGCTCTCCGTCCCGAGCGCCTCTGCCTCGCCTAGCAGCTCCGGCGTTCCGTTGCCCTCTAGGTGCTGCCTAGCACCTCCGTTCACTCCCCTACGAGCCGCAACACGCGGCCGCCCTTACCAGTTCCGGCCGCCGCGCCAGTTCGTCGCCGGCGTCGATCCCGCCGCCCGAGCTCCAACTACCCCACCAAGAACTTCAGCGTCCCGGCTCCCGTAGGTACTCTCCCGGCCCTTTTGGTGGCGGAATGACCATTGCACTTGCCCCCGCGTTCGGCGTCGCGGCGTCAAGCCGCCGGTGGCGATGGCCCCTTGACCGGGGTTTGACCACCGGGTCAGCGACATGTGGGCCCGTGCCTCGCGACATTTAGTTAGGACACAATTAGCACTAACAGCCTCGTTAATTAATTAGGACAACGACACGTGGGTCCCAGCGTCGAGTTTGACCTGGACAGCGACCAGTTGACGCTGACGTCACATTGACGTCGGTCGGCCTCATAATTCGGTTTCTAGATTTAATTTAATTCAGCAAATTTCAGAAAATGTCCTAAACTTCTAAACATCATATAAATTCAACCGTAACTCGGATGGAAATAATTTATATATGAAAATGATCAGAAAAATATGAAGAACCTGTTTATGCCATGATCATGCATGTTTGAACAAGTTAACATCACTGAATAGGATGAATCATGATTAGGGTAATTTAGGAAATAGCATTTTGAGTTGGAATTCAACCTTGTTTGAATTCCACTCCAATAACTTGGATTATTATTGCATTAGGTGAATTCAGTACCTTAACATGATCATGCATCATATATGTGCATTGCATTGATTGTGTTCTCTCTTATTGCGGTAATTGTCCCTCTCGGTGAGCGATGTACAGGCGATGATTATTCGATGACACCGATGAAGAACTATTATCTTGAAGTGCCGAGGCAAGCAAAACCCCTTGTTCATTCCGATACAATCCCTCTCTCGCTCCTGCTCTATTTTATTGCATTAGGACAACAACGATTCAATGTTACTTGCTGCGGTAGCTGAACCCCTTGATCCTTTGCATGACTGTCATTCCACGATAATTAGATGAAACCCACTAGCATGAGTAGGAGTTGTTTGAGCCCATGTTGTGCCTACTCATTTATGCTTGTTTGTCATGCACTGCTACTGCTTAGAGTTGAGTCGGGTCGATTCATCGGGAATGAATTGGAAAGTGGTGAACATGTCCTCTTGTGTGAGCTAAGTGTGAGAACACGATTTGGTAAAGGTAGCGGTGAGAGGCCATGTAGGAGTACATGGTGGGTTGTCTCATTGCAGCCGTCCTCGAGAACTGAGTTACTGTGTTTGTGATCCATGAACAGTTACTACCACACATTGGGTTCCGTAACTCGACCCTCTCGACTTATTAATCAACTCGATCTCTGTCCGGAGTTGCAACTAGTTTCGGTGTTTGTAGGTAGTGTTAGTAGTCTACCAAGTGGCACCCGTGCATGTGGGCTTGGGACAGACTAAACCTGATGTACGGTGTACCAAGTGGCACCGGTTGGTGGGCTTGGGAACCCTGCTCACATCGTTTGGGGCCGTGGCGACACCCGGCGGATCCCTTGCGGATGGAACCGAATAGGCGATAAACACTGGACGAGAGACTTGTGTGGTTAGTCGGTCGTGGCCGACTCCCTCGCCCGGCTTCGCTTGAAGGTTGCGAGGTACATAGCGTGTCTGAGGCGATGTAAGTGGCGAGGCGTGTGTGAAGAAGTACACCCTGCGGGGTTATCATTATCTATTGAATAGCCGGATTCCTCGGATATGGAAACTTGGACCCTGCATAGTTCATAGACAAGTGAAAGTGGATACCTAAAATCGCAAGATAAGCGTGAGTGCTATGGATGGCGTTTCGTAGGTAGAGCGGGGCGGATCCATAGTGGTGTATTGATATGGTGAATTTGTGGACTCGTAGCGCCACCTCAAAAGAGTTACTTGCGATCGTAGTTCGGGATAGCCACCGAGTCAAAGCTGGCTTGCTGCGATCAAACTCCACCACCCCTTTTGATAATGATGCATATGTAGTTAGTTACGATGTAAGTCTTGCTGAGTACAATTGTACTCACGTTTGCTTATTTTATGTTTTGCGAGAGACGCGTCGGTCTCGCTAGTAGTTCGCTTGGACTTGACGTTTAGCTTGTTACCTCAGCTACGATCTTGTGCCTTGGCGGGATCTGGTAGATAGTCGGCTTCTCGGCCTTCTTCATTTATAGTTATGCGTACTCGAGACATGATTAGCTTCGCTTGTGCTTTGACTTGTATGCTCGAGTGTTGGGTCATGAGACCCATGTTTGTAATATCTCGCTCCCGGAGCCTAATGAATAATATTTTGAGTCGTAGAGTTATGTTGTGATGCCATGTTGTATCTACACATATTGAGCATATTGTGTGTATGTTTGAAATGCTTGGTATGTGTGGGATCCGACAAACTAGTTGTTTATCCTTGGCAGCCTCTCATATGGGGAAATGTAGTCTCGTGCTTACGGCGATAGTAGTCCGCTACAGCCCGGTTCACGAGTCTGCTAGCCCAGACTCTGCTTGGACACTTGACTGGCGGCATGTGTCTCACGCCGTTCCTATATCATCCCTTCGGGAAATGTCACGCGGTGGTATTGAGTCTGCCTAGCCTGCTACAGCCGGGATACGGAGTCCTGTTAGCCATGCTACAGCCCGAATACATCGTTGATGACCGACATGCTCGATGTGATTCATGTATGCCTGTCCCCATGGGTTAAGCGCCGCTTTGGGTTCACGACTAGCCATGTCGGCCGGGTTCTTTGTCATATGGATGCTAGCGACACTATCATATCGTGAGCCAAAAGGCGCAAGCGGTCCCGGCCATGGTAAGCGACACCGTGGGAATACCGTGCGTGAGGCGCAAAGTGATATGATGTGTTACATGCTAGATCGGTGTGACTTAGGATCGGGGTCCTGACAGCGTTGGTATCAGAGCCTGACTGCCTGTAGGATTACCAAGCCAAACTGGTCGAAGTTGTGTCTAGAAATGCTTTAGTTATGTAAGGGAATTGATTGTGGAAGGAGCGTAAGGCTCTTTTACTCCTTATACCTCATGGCCTTCGATCTGAGTCATCCTCTTCTCTTCTACGGGGTTTAAGAACTAGGCTTCTCATCTATCTATTAGGATGACGTGTTACTAATCCATAGACTTATAAGATTGTTGGATTTAATCCCCAGTTCAGTTCCTACTATTTCCGAATGATAACTGTTGATCTCAGAATCTTGTTATGATGTTGTTGAGTGGTTATGCCACCATTTTCTGCAGGATGTCTCAAATCATTTTGAGCATTTACAGCCGTTATGCTGTCCGAGTCATCCCAGGTCTCTAAATAGTCTGATGCATTTGCAAATCCTTTCTTCCTGTTCCCGATGTCCTCTTTGGTCAGAATAAGCACACTAACCGGTGCGTTGGGGTAATTTATTGCCTTGACATATATGTTGGAACTACTATTATGACCCTAGGTGTTTAGGAAGTCACCTAGCAATTTAGCAATGCTTTTGTATCCCCAGTGTGATGATTCTGGCCATCATTTTCGAAAGCATCCCGTGATGCCATTTAGTAGTAGGTATCCTACTCCTGGGTTGCTGGACCCGAGATTCATCCTACTTCATGTTGTTAGTATTTGCTAGTGCCTTTAGGATATTAGTAACCTTGGCGATAGTCCTCGAGGTCCGTGGTATATCCTTCTTCCAAATACCATGAACTAATTATGGCAGAAGTTCTTTTGAACCAAAAGATCACAACAAGAGTGCTCTTGAGGAGTACTCCATTCATAATTGTGAATCTGCCAATTCCACCTTTCTGCATGGGTTATCCGGAAGAAATGCTGAGCTTGCTCGACATACTAATCTGTGCATCCACAACTCAGAAAATTATATGTTCCTTTGAGTTGTTCTCTTAGATGCCTTCTGACCACCATCTATCAATCGATAGCCAAGGGTAGGTGTGCATTTGTGTTCATCGATGCATTTTATCCTTGTGGTCCGTCAAGCCATTCTATTCCGGAATGATTAGGAGAAACAAACTCCAGTACCTCCTCCATATCCAGGATTGGGTCAAAGCAGTTGTATCCCGCAGATCAAACGCCAATTCAGCTTTTGTTCTGTTCTACCTTGGAGTGTTACCATCTTTATGTCAAGAGTGTCATGAGGATTGCACTAACTCATGAGTTTTTGGCGTAGTGATACTTCTCACCATCATCATTCATTCCTCGGTCCCGTGTTATTGTAACGGAATGCCGACAAGTGAGTTGTGATGTGTGAAATCGATACTCCAGCAACCTTGTTGCTTGATAGTGAATGGATAATATTTTCATTCTTAGCGTGTTGGTTATTAAACCATCATCCTAAGATTGATCGTGCTACCTAGTCCTTATTTCTGGTGCACACTTGATTGATGAGTTAGGATTGTGTCAAGTCCTCACTCATTTGATCATATCATTTTGCCTGAAAAAGCAAGATTGTTCTCGAGCTTAGTAACATATCGGTGGTTCGTGACTTTCCAAATATCTTCTTGGAAGTGTTACGGGTTGTTTCTGACTGTTATGTTGAGCCCGTGATTAAGTTGGTTCCTTATGAACCACCCTTCTCCAAGAATCTGTGTTGGTTATCCACTGAGCTAGTTGGTTAAGCTAGACAATAACTTGGAGAGTTGGAAGATAAAAGCTTGTCCAACTTAGTTCGTTCCAAAGGGATATTCTTGTGTAGCGTGTGTTGAAGAAAGATGATACCTTCATCGATTGGTCCTGTGATCGATTCTTGGAGCTATTGTCCTACCAATTCCTTGGCTTGAGTATGGGCCATTGTCAAGCCAAATCAGAACCAACGATATTCGTAATGTTGTCTACTCGTGGTTGATCCTTCGAGCATACCCCATTACATCTTTGGTCTGACCAATGCTATCACCGTGTTCACATGATGGTGGAAGTCCAGTGATATGGAAATTCCGATGAGTTGCTGTTGAGCCCATCAGTAGCATTTTGTCTCCCCCATGAGTCATGTGGAACACCAACGTAGTATTGGAAACTTGTGTAAGCAATTCTTCGTGTTTGATCATGAAGCATATGTTTGGATGAAAGTAGTGACTTCCTCTAATTCATGTGCATCTGGTGTAAGTTGCCGCCATGAATTTGAGAAAGGTTTGTTTTGTTCCTTTGGAATCATCCCAAGTCAGTCATGCGTGCGAAGTATTCTATGGTGCGATAGGTGATCATCTTCATCCCATATGGATTCCATAGCACACCAAGCCAGCGATTGATTTGTTCAAGGAAGTAAGTTCCTTCCTAAGAGCATGCCTTATGCAAGGACTTCAATATCCTCGATCATGGTTCCCCACGAACTTCGGTAGTATTTTATTATAAGACTACCATGTGGTCATGCTTGTCTAGGACAACGTGTTCACATGTTGTAGCAAAACCAGCTCATGCTTTGGAGCTTGCTACCCTAGTTCACTTCCGAGATTCTACATAGCGTTATCGCGTCAAATTGTGTTGTAACCTTTCCTTTTCAGACCTGCTAAGTCTGAAATATCCTAACACCAACCAGATCTGAATCTTAGGCGAGATATGATGGTTGGAACATCGAACAGTTGCATTTCGTTCCCAGCTTGCACCGTCCTTGTGCTATCTCGCTATAGACTGCCCTCTTAGCAATTCTTGTCCAGTTTATCCTCAAAGTGGATTTACCATGGGTTCCCCCACCTCGATGATAAGCAAAATCATCCATTGCGTTGTCTTCAACAAGGTAGTCCACATCATCCATTCTAGTCCGGGTGTACTATTCCTTTGCACTCCGTCAAATGATCGTTCGTGATTGCCTTAGGCTGGTATAAAGAGTTCCAATGATCTATGGATCAAAAGTAATTCTTTTTGCCACTTAAGGGAATAGTTCCTTGCGCCACCTTTCTCGAGGTGTCCCGTTACGGGATCATGGTGAATATCTCCTCGCCACCATGATACTATCCACCATCTTCCTAAAGCGTGGAATTGTTGCCACTAATCAAACTTCGTTGTTGTTCTTCCATCCCCCTCGATGCATTTTGTGTCTCAACTCGAGATGTGACACCGTCTCAGCCCGTGAGTTGATCATGTTTACCTGATCTTCATTAAGATCGAATCATGTAGGGTTTCCCCTTCTTTCTGTTGTCGAGTCGGGTGAAGATCTCGAAGACGTCAAGATCAAGAAGATGGAGTGAACCAACATCTTGAGGAAGGCAATTGGATCATGGGAATTGCAATAGTTTGTGACCTCCCTTTTCCTCTTACCTCCGTCTTGAATCTCGGCGAGATTCTTGTTTAGTGGGGTGAGTTGTCACATCCTAGAATTGCTTGACATTAGTTGCATTAAGGCATTCATGTCATCATGTTAATTTCCATGAAAATTGAAATGGGGATTTGTGAAACCCTCGAGAATCATTTTGGAAATGACCTAAATAAAAATCGCTCCAAAAGGTCAAGAAAATGCTCATGTGGCCCTCTGAAAATATTGGGCAGAGATAACAACCTAACCAATATTTTAGGATCTCATAAGTATTTATTTTGGGCATTTGGAATTAATACATTAAATATTTGCCTTGGATATATATTATTATATATATAAAATGTTGTCCAAAATTATGCCTCTTGTTGAGGAGCTCGGAATAATATAATTAGCTCCTGCAAAAATTGGCATAATTAAATAAATTAGTTTGGTATTTCAAATAAATCAAAACAAATGTGAAAAATAGAAAAGAAACAAATTAGGTAAAAGCCCTTACGGCTTACCTAGCGCCCAACCGGCCCAGGTTTCTTTCCCCTTCCTGCTGGCAGGCCCGGTTGGCCCACCCCCACCGCCTCCTCCTGTCGCCTACCTCCTCCGCCCGGAGGAGGCAGGCGTGTCCCGGCCACGCAACGCTCGCTTCGCCCACGACTCCAGCCTGCTGCCTGCGTCCCGGCCTTGTTGGGCAGAGTCCCCGTGCGCCACGCGACCCCTGGACCCCCCTCACTCTTCCCGCACCCCTCTCCCTCCTCTCTCTCGCTCTGCGCCCGTGCCGAGCTGCCGTCGCCACCACTCGCCGTAGTCACGGCCACCGCCCTTCCTTGCCTGCCGGCGTGCCCAGAGCTCCGCCTCGTCGCCCGGACCTCTCCGCTGACCCACGCGACCCCAAACGCCCTCGGCGCCGACCTCGCCTCGTCTTCAACCTCGGGCACCGAGCCGCCTCCCGTCGATTCAGCGCCGCCAGAACCTCCCGAGCTCACTGATTCCCTCTCCGACCCAGGTGAGCTCTCTTCTTTCCCCTCATCCCCCTCTGTCTCACAGCTACTGTAGCCACGCCCATGGGCACCAAGCCTGCCGTCCGCCATGGCGGCGAGCTCCGTCCCCAGCGCCTCTGCCTCGCCTAGCAGCTCCGGCAGCGTTCCGCTGCCCTCTAGGTGCTGCCTAGCACCTCCGTTCACTCCCCACGAGCGCAACACCGCTGGCCGCCCTTACCAGTTCGGCCGCCGCATAGTTCGTGCGGCGTCGATCCCGCCGCCCGAGCTCCAACTACCCCACCAAGAACTTCGCGTCCCGGCTCCCTCAGGTACTCTCCCGGCCCTTTTGGTGGCGGAATGACCATTGCACTTGCCCGCGCGTTCGGCGTCGCGGCGTCAAGCCGCCCGATGGCGATGGCCCCTTTGACGGGGTTTGACCACCCCGGGTCACTGACATGTGGGCCCGTGCCTCACTGACATTTTAGTTAGGACACAATTAGCACTAACAGCCTCTGTTAATTAATTAGGACACTGACACGTGGGTCCCAGCGTCAGGTTTGACCTGGACAGCGACCCAGTTGACCGCTGACGTCACATTGACGTCAGGCTGACGCCATAATTCGGTTTCTAGATTTAATTTAATTCAGCAAATTTCAGAAAATGTCCTAAACTTCTAAACATCATATAAATTCAACCGTAACTCGGATGGAAATAATTTATATATGAAAAATGATCAGAAAAATATGAAGAACCTGTTTATGCCATGATCATGCATGTTTGAACAAGTTAACATCACTGAATAGGATGAATCATGATTAGGGTAATTTAGGAAATAGCATTTTGAGTTGGAATTCAACCTTGTTTGAATTCCACTCCAACTAACTTGGATTATTATTGCATTAGGTGAATTCAGTACCTTAACATGATCATGCATCATATATGTGCATTGCATTGATTGTGTTCTCTCTTATTGCGGTAATTGTCCCCTCGGTGAGCGATGTACCGGCGATGATTATTCGATGACACCGATGAAGAACTATTATCTTGAAGTGCGGGCAAGCAAAACCCCTTGTTCATTCCGATACAATCCCACTCTCTCGCTCCTGCTCTATTTTATTGCATTAGGACAACAACGATTCAAGCTGTTACTTGCTGCGGTAGCTGAACCCCTTGATCCTTTGCATGACTGTCATTCCACGATAATTAGATGAAACCCACTAGCATGAGTAGGAGTTGTTTGAGCCCATGTTGTGCCTACTCATTTATGCTTGTTTGTCATGCTGCTACTGCTTAGAGTTGAGTCGGGTCGATTCATCGGGAATGAATTGGAAAGTGGTGAACATGTCCTCTTGTGTGTGAGCTAAGTGTGAGAACACGATTTGGTAAAGGTAGCGGTGAGAGGCCATGTAGGAGTACATGGTGGGTTGTCTCATTGCAGCCGTCCTCGAGAACTGAGTTACGTGTTTGTGATCCATGAGCAGTTACTACCACACATTGGGTTCCGTAACTCGACCCTCTCGACTTATTAATCAACTCGATCTCTGTCCGGGAGTTGCAACTAGTTTACGGTGTTTGTAGGTAGTGTTAGTAGTCTACCAAGTGGCACCCGATGCAGGTGGGCTTGGGACAGTCTAAACACTGATGTACGGTGTACCAAGTGGCACCGGTTGGTGGGCTTGGGAACCCTGCTCACATCGTTTGGGGCCGTGGCGACACCCGGCGGATCTCCTTGCGGATGGAACCGAATAGGCGATAAACACGGGACGAGAGACTTGTGTGGTTAGTCGGTCGTGGCCGACTCCCTCGCCCGGCTTCCGCTTGAAGGTTGCCGAGGTACATGGCGTGTCTGAGGCGGTAAGTGGCGAGCGCGTGTGAAGAAGTACACCCTGCGGGGTTATCATTATCTATTGAATAGCGGTTCCTCGGATATGGAAACTTGGACCTTGCATAGTTCATAGACAAGTGAAAGTGGATACTCTAAAATGCGCAAGATAAGCGTGAGTGCTATGGATGGCGTTTCTCGTAGGTAGGCGGGGCGGATCCATAGTGGTGTATTGATATGGTGAATTTGTGGACTCGTGTGCACCACCTCAAAAGAGTTACTTGCGATCGTAGTTCGGGATAGCCACCGAGTCAAAGCTGGCTTGCTGCGGTCAAACTCCACCACCCCTTTTGATAATGATGCATATGTAGTTAGTTACGATGTAAGTCTTGCTGAGTACAATTGTACTCACGTTTGCTTATTTTATGTTTTGCGAGAGGCGTCGGTCTCGCTAGTAGTTCGCTTGGACTTGACGTTTAGCTTGTTACCTCAGCTACGATCTTGTGCCTTGGCGAGGATCTCGGTAGATAGTCGGGCTTCTCAGCCTTCTTCATTTATAGTTATGCGTACTCGGACATGATTAGCTTCGCTTGTGCTTTGACTTGTATGCTCTGAGTGTTGGGTCATGAGACCCATGTTTGTAATATCTCGCTCCCGGAGCCTAATGAATAATATTTTGAGTCGTAGAGTTATGTTGTGATGCCATGTTGTATCTACATATTGAGCATATTGTGTGTATGTTTGAAATGCTTGGTATGTGTGGGATCCGACAAACTAGTTGTTTATCCTTGGCAGCCTCTCATATGGGAAATGTAGTCTCGTGCTTCGGCGATAGTAGTCGCTACTGCCCGGTTCACGGAGTCCCGCTAGCCCAGCACTCTGCTTGGACACTTGGTGGCGGCATGTGTCTCACTTCGTTCCTATATACATCCCTTGAAATGTCACGCGGTGGTATTGAGTCTGCCTAGCTTTACAGCCGGGATACGAGTCTGTTAGCCAGTGCTACAGCCCGAATACATACGTTGATGACCGACATGCTCGATGTGATTCATGTATGCCTGTCCCCATGGGTTAGCGCCGCTTTGGGTTCACGACTAGCCATGTCGGCCCGGGTTCTTTGTCATATGGATGCTAGCGACACTATCATATCGTGAGCCAAAAGGCGCAAGCGGTCCGGCCATGGTAAGCGACACCGTGGGAATACCGTCCGTGAGGCCGCAAAGTGATATGATGTGTTACATGCTAGATCGGTGTGACTTAGGATCGGGTCTGACACCCTACTCATTACTCTACCCTCACAACAACTGCTTGTCTCTATGGCTTCGTCATTGTTGTTTACTACTCAAGATACACATGGGTGCACATAATTCTCTACAAGACTGAAGTGCAAGATGTCTTGAGGCAACCGTAATCGAGCAATGAACAATTATGGCGTCAAGATCAAGCATATCGAAGTGATAATGGCTGAATTCAAGAACACGGACTTGATCTTTATCTGGATACCATGGGAATCACTCATGAGTTCTCTGCTCCATACACACCTCGGCAAAATGGCATCGTGGAGCACAA
>JAHIAM010008322.1:0-14151 GCA_021605205.1 Aegilops longissima
AGAATACCTATGTGAGACCGCAATGCAAGCCCTAAGCTCGGTTCCTCCATGCTTTGGAGGATCAATGAAATCCACGACCAAATTTATACTAAAATATCAATCTCAATACTTTCATCTTGAGTCCGCATAGAAACTGTCATAGTCCCCGATGCAAGACTCTACCACAAAAGCGCAATCAGTCTCTAAAATTACAGGATTATGAAGATACCTAGTAGAGACCGGCAATGCAAGCCCTAAGCTCCGTTTCCTCCTATTGACAGCATCAATGAAATCCCGACCAAATTTATACTAAATATCAATATCTACAATCTGATTATAATGAGTATAAGAACTCGTTTTATAATGAGTGTAAAATATTGATTTGACATTGTGAATGTTGATACTCCCTCGTCTAGGTGAGTAAGTCATCTTAGGCATGCACGTGACCAGGAGGAGGAAAGCGAGAGACATTAATGTTTATTTGCTAATTAAATAGTATTGCATGCAATGAACTAACCATTGCATGTCATGTTTGATAGTCTCGGTCATTAAACACTACACCCTCATCTCTTATTGGTTGATATGTTAACCAACAAGCAGGAAAGTTAATGCAGCGCCTCGTGTTTTGGGATTATTTGGTTTTAGTAAATGCTTACACTACCTTAAGTACCACTACCTCCTTTAGTTTAAAGGGCTCGATCAAAATTTTCACCTACTCTTAGCAAGATAGTAGGTGGTGGAATAGTTTTAGTCTCAAAAGTACTCAACTAATTTTCGTTCTTCACAAAAATGTGTTTACCAATGCATGCATGAACACTAGTTACTCTAACCCCTCTCTTCTTTAATTCTTTGCCACATCGGCATGTTTGCTATTCCGTGTGCATGATACCAGCTAAGATACCACCATTATGGCAGCCTTAATCATCGCATGCAATAATTTAGTGCACCTTGAAATATGAACATGTGTGGGCGTGTATTTTTAATGACTTGAGACTATACCTAGCCCGGCATGCAAGATGACTTATTATGCACCGTTCCCCATACCTGCAGGAAGCCCGTTCGTCTCAAATCTTTTCCTCTCCATGTGTGGAAACAATATGCCTCCAAACTCTCCTTCTCCCTCCGTGTCCCACCACTCCACCCGTGTGAAAAAATCTGCATGCATGACCCTCCTCCCCACGCTCGTCCAATCCGTTGTGACCAGCAATATTTCCACCCTTCGCTCCCCGTAATTTACTCCAACAAATATGCCCACGTAGCTTTTACTTAACTTCGGTTGCATTGGGTCAGCGACATACGGGCCCAGCGGTGTCTTGGCCCACATGTCGATGGCATAACTGAACCTGCGATTAAGTCGGTGCAGCTCGATCCATATCTTACGTGGTGTGCCATTGCTCGCTATAAATACTGCGCCTCCCACGAAATCGCTATCTCCTCCCCTCACGTTCACGTTCCCGCTATCTCCTCCCCTCCCTCCCGTCGACCACCCGCCCCTCCCAAGCCCTAGGGCCCTCGCTGCCCGCGGGCGGTCAGCTCGCCGTTCCGTTCCTGCCGCCATAGTCGAGGAGGGGCGTCGGCTTCGCTCCTCGCCGCTCGCGCGCGTCGCCGTTCCTTCCCGCCGCCACTAGTCGAGGAGGGCGTCGGCGTTCGCTCCTCGCCCGCGGCGCCGTCGCGTTCCGCTCCCGCCGGCGTCAGCTCGCCGTTCCGTTCCCCGCCCTAGGAGGGGCGTCGGCGTTCCGCTCCTCCCGGCGGCGTTCAGGTGGGCGTTGCGTTCCCAATCTCCCGGCCGCGTCGGAAGGCCGTGGCTCCCCTTCGAGGAAACGGCGCCGCCCGGGCCCCACCTTGAGGGCTTTGGCAAAAAATGGATGTCGCCTTGTGGGAGGCTTTGCCTCCGGGGCCAAAATAAGCGGAGAAAAGGCCGAGGAAAGCGCCCATGCAACAAGCTTTCTTGGAGATCTATTGGCGTCCAAAGTCAACAATTGGTTCTTTGGCGAAGGCTGTGCGGGGTGAGGTGGCGGAGGGCCCGTGCGATCCGAGTGCGTCGGGCCCGCGCCTCATCTCGCTTGGCGGTTTGTGGACGGTGCGCTTGGGAGGGTACTGTTGGCGGATCACCAAACCGGTGAGATCGCCCCCCGCGGCAAGCCAATCAGCACCTCGCGAGTTGCGGGTGAGGAAAGGTTTTGGGTTTAAGCGACCGCGCCGGGGCACTTTCGTGGCGCGGCCTCCTGGGCGTGGCTTTAGGAGGTATAATTTTTGTTTTGGGCGATCTCATTAGTTTTGGGGAAAATGATAAATCCCAGCGTTCAGGAATTTTAGCGTCCTTAATTAAGTATTAAAAAAGTTTGGAACGTTGTGTATTATTCGCATTTTGAAATGCCATATAGCACAAACTTTACTATAACTATCGGACTACGTCTCTCGATATATGCTTGCAGACTTTTCTCCTTCCGTCCGGTCAATAAGTCATCTTTGGTTGTGCATGGTGACCAAGAAGGAGGAAGATTTTACACCTAGGCAGGTACTACTATTACTTATATGCGTGCAAATGCGTTTAAACATTCGATCGGTTTTTAAAAGTAGAAAAAACAGCACTAGCAAGCTTTGAACGATTCCAACGTGATACTACTACTAGTAGAAACGGGCCATTCTTTTAGGCTTCTAGATTAGTAATCCCAAACTAACCGCTTCACCCTAAGGTGGAACAGTAAAAAATAAATTTATAAAAGGCTTGGTGTATGTCACGCCCTAAATTACCGATCTAAAATTATTCTCTCCGGTGGTATGTGGAACTTGTTTTGAGCGGTCTATCCTTGTTTCAAAACCTTCTATGAAGTATTGGAAACTGCCTTCAATCAAGACAATACCCGGACCGTCGTCATTGAAGCCTGGTTAGGGGACTTTGAGGTCTGGACTAGGGTGTCGGGTAGCTAAACTATCATCTTTGGCGGACTCTAGACTTGAAGACAAGATTGAAGACTTAATCCCGTGTCGGATGGGACTTTCCTTGGGTGGAACAAGCGGCGTGGATATGAATCCCTACCATTGTAACCGACTCTTTACCTAACCCTATCCGGTGTCTATATAAACCGAAGGGTTTTAGTCTGGGAACAACAATCATACCATGGCTACCTGGGTTTAGCCTCTCCGATCTGTGGTAGATCTACTCTTGTACTACCATATCATCATATTAATCAAGCAGGAGTAGGGTTTACCTCCCCGAGGGCGAACGGTCTTTCGTGTCCTTGTTCCTGTTACCATCCGCCCTAGGCCATTGGGACCCCCTACCGAGATCCGCGGTTTGACACCGACATTGGTGCTTTCATTGAATTCCTCATGTTGTCACCTATAGGCCCGATAGCTCCTTGATCATCAACAAAGGCGGGTCGGTGAGACTTTTCCCGGACAGATCCGTTTGGCGGCTTTGCCCGGGCCAATTCACTTGGATCGGAGCAGATCGGCTTCGCCCCTGGCCATCAGGTCAGATTTGGAAGCTTGAACTATGGCGATGTCGCGGAGACTTGATCTTGACGGTTCGAGCCCAAACCAAGCGCGCCCCTTTTCTCGATGGGTATGATCTAGCCTGCCGCCCGAACGGTTGCCCCAGGCGCACCGTTGCCCCCGACCCTTAATCCGGGCGGTTTACGCGTCGAGGCGGTTGGTTGGACACCGCCTGGGGCTATGATCTCAGCGGCGATTGGCGAACTCCATCCTTCGCTGCGAAGACCTTGACTCGGTGCGGACTCCTCTCCGGACTCCGAACCCTCCGCGCCCTTTCCCGAATCCGATTGGGCGCCCGTTGGAGTTCCTGCCCGCGGACATCTTTGGCCTTTTCGCCCTTTGGCGACATCTTGAATTCACTAAAGTCTCTCTCTTTTCGGAGAGCCCGGCGGACACGGTGGGAAGGTTGGATGCGGGACGGAAATGCAACACCCACCCACCACCCCTTTGTAGCCGTGATGATTTCCCGACGCCGACTTCGACTCGAAGACATCGGCGGTATGGGCGGCGATGCGGAGGCGACCAAGACCGTGCCTACAGGGCCTGGAAGCCATCATATGACCCATGGTGGACATCCGAAAGATGGGAATGGCGATAGACGGCGGAGGATGACCCTCAAAAAACAACCCAAGCGCCCGGCGTCGGTGGCCCGTTCAAACCGCCCGGTAAAAACAGCAATTCGGCCGGGAGACAATAATACCCGGACGGTTTAAACGACCCCCTCCGGCGGGACTCGGCCGGGGAGGGGAGAAGCAAGACCGCCGGTCGGCATAAAAAAGTTAGAGGGCGATAATTATCGCCCCCTCCGAAGGCGAGGCAAGCCTCGGACGGCAATTTTGGTGACGAGAACCCGCCCAAAGGAGGCGTTTCAAGCGCGGGCTTATGCCCGGCAAGCAGCCTCAAAAAAAGGGAGCAGCTTAGAGTGACCAAGACTTGCTGGTGACGGATGGGAAGTCCTTGCGGAAAAGAATCGAGCGCCCCTCAAGAGATACCCCAAACCCAGGCTGCTACCCCAATTGAGGAAGCAGCACCCATCCCATCACCGGCGCATAAGCGGCCGACCGGCCACCCGTGGTCGCGACGGAAGGCCTCTAGACCCTCCATTCAAGCCGCACCTGGCGTCGCTCGAAAAGTACCAAGGCAGGGGAAGCGCGCCCGGACCTGCGAGACATATTGGAGGACAAGGCAAGGCAAACAAGATCGATCTACGGATCGGCGTGGGCGCACGACGCGTGATGATAACGTCACGCTGGATACGCAACTCGGCGGGCGAACACGATGAACAAAGCTCATATGAGCTACGTGTGATATAGCCCAATAGAGGCGCACACACCCTATGCTTCACAAATGAAGTAATGGATCATCAAATCCGAGGGCTTCAAACCCGTAAACACCGAATCATACGATGGTACCACAGATCTGCGGATGCGGATGAGGACTATCTCCTCCATATCCACATGGCCCGTGGTGATGATCTACATGCCATCAAATACCTCCCTCAAGCTTAAAGGACCAGCTCGGCATTGGCTCAACAGCTTGCCGGCAGAATCAATAGGTTGTTGGGAGGACCTGGAACCGCATTCCTTGATAACTTCCGGGGCACATATGTGCGACCACCGGCCGATGACCTCAGCCACATAATTCAGCAGCGGAAGAATCGGCCGGACAATTACGGACACGGTTCCTAACCAAGAAAAATCAAATCGTTGGTGTCCGGATCGGAGGCCCTTGCAGCCTTCAAACATAACATCATGACGAGTGGCTAGCCCTGCACCTAGGACGGAAAAGCGAAATCCATGGCAGCCCTCACCACACTCATTACCCGCTTTTGGCGGGAGAGGACAACTGGTTAGCTTGTAGTAACAACTTGACCAAAAACCACGGTAGTTGGATACCAAGGACAGCAATGGCAGGTCGGCGTCGCAACAAGAACAAGCGCGCGTTAACGGCGATAATTATGAAGATCTGACGGTCAATGCGAATTCAGAGCTCTAAACTTCGGTCAGCGGAAGAAGCCATTCAAAAAAATACCGAGGGCCCGTCCAACTTGGACCGAATACTCGATAAACTTTGCGGATACATGGCACCCGAAAAACCAGCCAACCACACCAGCAGGGATTGTTGGGTGTTCAAACAAGCGAGCAAGTTAAGTGCGAACTCAATGACAAGGGCTGCATAGCGATGGCGAGGAAGAGCCCGGCCGCCTAACAATAGAAGGACGGAAGGGCTTTCCCACACAAGTGCGGACGGTGAACATGATATACACAACCCACATACCCAAAGGGAGCGAGCGTGCACTAAAGGGCGTATATGCGATGGAGCGGTCGACCGAAGATCAACCCATGGTCTTCCTGCCCGATCACCTTTGATCGAAGGACCACCCACTAGCATCCGGCACGGCGGATTCGCCGCATGGTTCTTGACCCAATCATCGGCAGTTTCACCTCACTAGAGTCACGATGGGCGGTAGCAGCCTCAACCTGCTCTATCGGGATACAGTCGCAAAATGGGCATAGACCCCTCAAGTTAAACCCACAAAGCGACCTTTAAAGGCGTCATACCAGTGTAGAGGCCAATTATGCAGGCTCGATTACACTCGAGTGGTCTTGGATCCCGGATAACTTCGAGCGAAGAGTTAATCTTGAAATAGTCCCGTTCATGGCGGCTATCACGCCTTGCTTCGGACGAACCGCGTTCGCCAAAATTCAATGCGGTGCCGCTTTCTACGCGTACCTCAAGCTCAAGATGCGGGCCCTCGAGGTAATCACGATCAATGGAAACACGAGCGCTCTCTCCGAGCGGAGAGCACCGCGGCCCTGGGCGGAGGTGCAAAGTAGCCTCTCACAGCAATTCTCGAGTCCGGCCATTAAGCGTCCGGACAACATCAAGCGCTGGGTAACCTACAAAAGACCACAGCACGATCCAAGCAGCGTAGCAATCCGGCTAACCCAGCCCTCGCGAAATTGCGAAGCCCGATTACTACGTGTACATAACTCGCTCTGGAGATACCATGGGCATAAGGGGAGGGCACGACCACGGCACGCCAGTGCGGCTCAACCACACGGGGCTCCGATTGTGTCATTCTTTTCTTTTTTCTTTTCTTATTTTCGGGACTCCGTTTTCGAAGTCTGTCGGCACTAAATTGCCGAACTCACGATGCAACAGCAGGAAGCGAGCTATGTCAGTGTCGGTGGTCTCTACTCGATCATTATACCTGTTTTACATACCATCCGCAGCTTACCCGGAGAGGACATATTAAATAGTCCCATCCCTTGCTTATCGCACTATTTGTATCGTTCTGCGTTCATTGCGGTACCTTTCTTGAATAAACAATACATAGCTTTTGCCTATTATTGCGATCCTTTCTTTATCTATATATATGTTCATTTATGACATTGCAACCGTACAATTTAGTGCGGCCAATACACCGAGGGCTTAAGTACCCCAAAAGTATGGTGTGATAAGTCCGAACACTTTCACAAGTCGGCACCCGAACTTATAGCATTATATGCATCGGCTCGAATCATGTCTTGGGTCAATAGCTGAGTTTGCCCGGCTCCCATGTTTTGGTACCTTACGTTCCGTTATATCGGCTAGGTAGCTTTGGGAGAACCACTGCGATTATGCCCGGTTGAGCTAGGTTGAGCACCTCGATGGAGAAAGCTAAAACGGCCGTCATGATAAGGCTAGAGCGATCGCTATTCGAGAGGTTTTTGGTCCCTAAAGACTTATGCGCTTAGCGAAGAACGGCATTGTCCGGCCAAAGGCGTGGATAGCGCCCGAACTCGGATCTTCGAATACTAGGGCTTCGCGAAATTTAAAATTATAGAATTCTATGGCTAAGTGAGAGTGTTCAAGCACTATAAGTCCGGTTGCCTTGTTCATTGCGTTGGCGCCTCCCTCGATGGACCCAGAATGGGGACAAGAGCGCTCAAGTTATCGAACACCCCAGCTTTTCGTGGCATGAGGTGAAATAACGACTTGCCATCTCTCAAAATCGATAAGCGGCCGCACTGAAGGTAATATTTTAAATTAACAAGCGTTGCTTAAGCGCATATGAACAAGTTTTCAGCGTCTGAGGATAACAAATGCGAGTCTATTCAAAATTACATCTTTAGAGCACTCATCCGCTATCGTGCGGGCACCCTTGAGGCGCCCTCATAGTACATTTCGGACTTGCGATGATCCTTGCCCTTGGTGGCCGTCCGTCACAAGCTTCTCCGCATCCAGCTTGCCCGTGCACTTTAGCGCGGGCAAGAGCCCCAGGCACCTTCAATGCAGACGGGCGCTTGATGACCTCAATCCATGGACAGGCGTCCACCGCTAGCACTAGCCGAAGTAGCTCCGAGCATGGCTTCAATGGACACAGCCGAACTATGAGGCCCTTCATGGCCTGTTCGGCGACCTTGTGAGCTCGACCAGCTACTTCAGCTGGTCGCTCGAGGGCACGGACGTTCGACCTCGGCATCTGAGACGAACACCTTCTCCGTCGAGCTCCCCTCCTTGGCGGGGTAGAGCAGCGGCAGCATCGACACACTATGGGGCAGATCTGCGAATGCTCTGGAGAGCTCGAATCCGGGTAAGTAATAGGTAATTCACTTTCACATGCTTGCTTTGCATAAAGAATGCCTTACCGCCACTATCTTTTTAATGATTCAATTTCTTGGAGGCTTTTTGGGCTTGGCCTTGGCGGCTTTGGCACTCTCAGAGGCCGGCGAGCTCGGACTCTCGAGCCTTGAGTCACGCTCAAACTCGTGTTTTTCCAAGAGCACAGGCTCTTGCCGCACCTCTGCCACCCGCTCCTCCTGCTTCTCTCGCTCGGTGAGCTCCGCAGCCGCTTTGCTTTCGGACGCGGACACCGCTTCCTTCAGGGTCGCCACCTCGTTCATGGCCCCTACAATACCCATGTTATTCCTGTCATTTTTTGCAACTGAATCCTTTCTATAAGGTATTTCTTTAATAAGATATTGCTTACCTTCCTGTCCTCGAGCTGCTTCTTGGCAGGCCGAGCTGGTTCTCGGACCGCTCAAGGCTCTTCTTCAATGCATTGACCTCCATGATCGGTCTGGCGAGGTCAGGCACGCCTTCATTCGCATATTGACATACTTATGTTAGACTCCTGCATATATCTTTTAGATCCTTAGCCCGGCTTTTCTTTCCGGACACGAACTAAGCATCGGGGGCTCTGTCTATGCGGTAATATTTTTACATATTCTAAACTTACCTCAAAGCACATTAGAAGCCTGATACAGGCTTGATCAGACTCCCTCTTGGCGGTGAACTCTCTGGATCACCACACTCCTGCAGTGCGGTGCTCCTCCTCGATGGGCGCTGTTAAGCGCCTCCGATGCTATCCGGTGCCTCTGGTTGGGCCGGAGGACACGGCGTCTTCCCTTCCTGAAGGACCGCTTGCGGACTTGAACCGTTGAAGGTTCGGTATGGAATCCGGACAAGGGTGGGCTTAGAACCCTGAGGTCTCACTCCCCTCGCCTGGAGTCGGAGGCTGCCTTGCGGCGCCTCTGTGCCACCTCCTCTTGACCAGGCCCCCTCGGGGCCCACCTCGGCGTCGTCCATGGCGTGAGGTGAGGCGGCGGAAGTGAAGTACTCTCCACTTCCGGCCAATTGAGGACCCGCTCGACAAAGCGTGAGCTCGCCCTTAGGCGGGCTGCATGATTGTTCAGCATTAGAGAACACTATGCAATGAAAAAAACCATGGGCATCCGGACACTACGATCTACTGAGGCTTGGCCTTGTTGGCCCTCCTCCTCTTCGTTGTCGGCGTTGGTGGAAGTCGGATGAAGGTCCTTCCTTCTTGGACCCTCCGGCCTCCCAGTTAGGCGGCCTTCCTTTCTTCTCTCCCCGCTGGAGAGGCTTCTTTCCTCCTCCTCTTCCTCGGAGGAGGATTCCACTCGGGGTTGTCAGGCGATGAGTCCGACAGCCCTGGCGTCGGAGCTCCATTGAGAGTCGCGGCTCGGTGATGTAGAACCACCCCAATTTCCACCCTTTATGGTCTCCACAAAGGAGCCCTCGAGCCATAGGACTTTGGCCATCTTGCCAACCATGGTGCCTCCGCCTTCACAGCTTGGCCGCCCACTACCTTGACTTGACATTGAAGATCTTCAGCCATAAGCGAAGTGGGGCTGGATCTGAAGGAAGGCCTCGCCTGACGATGAACTCCGAGATATTGAGGATGAAATTGGGGCCAGATCGTGGAAGTCAGGCCGTAGTAGAACATGAGCCCCCAGGACAAATGGGTGAAGTGGAAAACCTAGTCAGCGGAGGAAGTGGGGAGAAACACCACCCTCTCATGGGGCACAGGGGTTGGAATGAGCTGCCCCTCGTCGGGTAGCGGTGCATGATGTTCTTTGGACAACTATCCGGCCTCCGCAGCTTTTCGATGTGCCCTCCGTGGCGGAGGAGGCCATCCACCTGCCTCCGCTCCGGACATAGTTGGAGAAGGTTGAGGTGGGATGTGCGACATGGTATTTGGGCTCAGTCTTGTGAAATGGATGAGCAAAGGAGGAAGAAGGGGTAGGTGAAAAGGTGGATCCTTATCCCCCTATATGAGAGACCGAAGCTATCGTCCCCTGACTGGTAAAACTCACTTATCTCCCAAGCGCCATAATCAATGGCGGATGGATTACTACGTCCGTATTGATGAGAAACCGGAATAAGGGGCACGATCTCCGCTTTGGTAAGGCGTGCCAAAGAACGCCTCGCTAAGCGCGCTAAGGTGGAGCGATAAAAAAGCGATTAGTATAAAAGCTTGGCGTGGTGTGATGTCACGCTGCGGAATCGTCGACCGATCTGTGCAAAATTATTCTCTCTACGGTGGTATGTGGAACTTGTTTTGCGAGCGGATACTATCCTTGTGTTCAAAACCTTCTATGAAGTATTCGGAGGAGAACCCGCCTTGCAATGCGAAGACAATATGCTCACCGGACTCGTCGTCATTGAAGCCTGGTTGAGGGACTCTTGAGGAGTCTGGACTAGGGGCTGTCGGATAGCGAACTATCATCTTTGGCGGACTCTAGACTATGAAGATGCAAGATTGAAGACTTCGTCCGTGTGCGGATGGGACTTTCCTTGGCGTGGAAGGCAAGCTTGGCGTCTGGATATGTAGATCTCCTACCATTGTAACCGACTCTGTGTTACCTAACCCTATCCGGTGTCTATATAAACCGGAGGTTTTAGTCCGTGGGGCCGAACAACAATCATACCATAGGCTAGCTTCTAGGGTTTAGCCTCTACGATCTCATGGTAGATCTACTCTTGTACTAGCCATATCACCGGTATTAATCAAGCAGGGTAGGGTATTACCTCCATCGAGAGGCCGAACCTGGTAAAAACATCGTGTCCCTTGTCTCATGTTACCATCCGCCTAGGCCTTGCAGTTCTGGACCCCCTACCGAGATCCGCGGTTTTGACACGACGGCCGCCCTCTACACTTGTACTACATCGTTAGTGGTTTATTAGTCCCCATTGAATTTATCGAAGAGTTAGCGACAAAATGTTAGTGCATGTCAACAAGAACTATATCGTTGGATTAGTATTTGAACATAGTTTGGAATGATATAATTTTAGGTGACATGCATCGATGTTTATCGTACTATATATAATGTTAGTTCAATTTTTGGTCGTACTAATCTATAGTAGTAAGGTGCCCGTCGTTGCACGAAGAGTGAAATGCATTGATCGGGGAGTTGTTTATTTTGACAAAGGATGTGGGGTCATCTCATGTGTATGGGTATTGATAGGTTTCTTGGATATTATCTCATCTCTAGAGCTCACAAACATCCGGGTGAAATAGATAAAAAGGTATCTTTTGCAAACAAAAGCGTTCAACTATTCAACTTGCATCAAAACTTGTGAAGAAATAACACTTATTGTGCTTTAAGAAATGATCTTTAAAATTAGTTTTGAGTATCGATTGTTATCGTGTTGGCTACGAGATGACATGGCACTTTCTTATAGTCAACGATTGGCTATACTATTAAGTAATATTAACCATGCCCTTATACACCTAGATGGAGGATTAAATCGGGATGACTTGCAAGGCGGAGGAGATGTAAGAAATGGTTCATCGTAAGTCTTTCACGATCTTGTAGTAAAAATCATACATGGAAGATTCTAGACTAAACCATAGCGGATACACTTTATTCATCGCGATACTCCAATAGAGCAAGATCCTGCATGGAAGTCACCACATGCTTAACAGCGGATTACATTGAGCAAGACTAATGATCAACATTTAACTTGATAATCGTATTTTTAGAAGAACAGGGAGGCTCCTCCCGGTTCCATTATCAAGCAAACCAAAGTGTCTTACATTAGCTCAGAGAGGAGCAGTTCAAAGGAAGGACTGCTGCAAGCCGCTCAAGTTTAACGACAAGCTTACGAATCAAAAGCGGCAAAGACCACGGGCCATAAGCGCCCACACACACTACATGTTTTCTAAGTGCACTTGATAATGCGTATGTCGGCGAACCTCCTTGGAGTCCCGTGCACGTCGGCGGGTAAAGGATAGAACGGATGCCATGGGTTTCCAAGTCCACATTGGCGGGATAGTCCCAGCTCCTCGATTCCAAGTGCATGCGATGAGGCGGTTCGCCCACGTGACCGGAGGGTAGTAACATTGACCTGCACTTTCGTACATCTGCCTCGTGTCGATTAGTCGGCGTTAGGCGGCCCACGATGCGCTACAAAGGCAGGCGGCGGCCTGCGTGGCTTTGCGGTGCCAGCGATCAAGAGGAAGGCGTGCCGTCCTCCTCCGAGACTAGCGGTGCGGTGATCCTCCAGCGACTCCGGCATGGTGAACCGGTAGCGCGTGTGATACTTGATGTTCTCCACCAAGGGCCAGCGATGACCTGCGCATCCGTGGTGATGCACCATGTCGCGGCGAGCCACAAAGCGGCATCGGGCACTCATAGCGTGGTCGAAGGGCTCCTTGGAGGCATCGACCGGGCGTCTATGAAGCAGGAGTGGCTGTAGGGGCGTTCGCGCCGATTGAATATGTGAAAGTTACTACAGATTTAATCTGAATAAGCACAAAATAAATCATGGCGGCTATAAGAGATGAAACTAATCATGTGGACTAGCATAGTAGTAGGATACAGTGAACTGAATTCTACCATGATTTGAGGGAAGGAAGAAACACATCGGTCAGGGGGAACACCGTTGGTGTTGAGTTTCGCCCATGTCTTGAGGAGGTTGCAGGTGGGAAAAGTTCGTCGGTGAAGTCGTGTCTCCGCGTGATCGCTCCGATTTCAGCGCCCCCGAATGGGGCGGGGAGGGGTGGGGTGGGGCGTTTGCGCCGAATGGAAGCAGGAGTAGCACACGCGTGTTGGTGTCTTACTAGTACTCCCTAGTCTCTATCTATCTATATCTATATATTCTCTCTTATAGAAAACCGGTTGGTGATGATGGTATCGCCATCTTGTAATATAGACCGTCCGATCTATATCGGGGATAGAAAAAACTATCACAATTTTCAAAAATACCGCACCTCTCTCCACATTTACAGATAAGGCCTTTCGTTCATCCTTATCTCCCACAACCTCGTGCTCCTCCTATGTCTCAATCTCTACTTTTTTTAATAACAAATCGAATAGTCTTGCCGTCCGCGCCCGCCTGGGTCCGCCTCCTCGCCTCCATCATCACCAAGCCCAGGTCTTTTATAGGGTAGGAGTAGAGAAAAACCGAGTTAGTGATGATGGTGTGCCTCAATGCAGGGCATCTTCTATTTTTTTGCATATAAGTCCAAACACCACTAGACACGGTCTTTGAGCATGGTTGTAGTGTTCCTGGGCATTGAAGTTTGTAACTATTTTAGATTAGAATATACTACTCCTCCGGTGCTAGTAGTAGAGAAGAGTCCTACTCTACTACCTCTCTAACAAGCTAGGGCAAATCTTTAGTAGGTACTATAAATGATCTTGTGATCACTCAAGCAAGTTATGCATCGATATGACCCCCTTGGTATGTGTTTAAATAAGTCAAGCGGTGTCTGTAGTCATCATCACTTCCACTTCCCAGCATATTAAGCTTCTCCATCTTTGTCCCCAATAATCTCGTCAGCTTCCATCCCCTAAGCGCCTCCCCCTCGTCAAACCCAAGCACTAACAATGGCAGAACCGAGCAGGCGCGAAAAGTGGCTGAATTGCTCCCCAGAGGTAATCAAGCTCATTTTTCCGTGTGGACAATCTCGATACCATGCGCCGGTGCCTCATTTTTTTTACTCAAACCCTCGGGGACTTTTAAGCCAGCTCCTTGCTTTGATGCCGATCTTGAAGGCGTGTCGCACATAATGATCGTGGGTGGCGAGCATCAACCCCCTTCCTGCGATCCGATCCCGTCGACCTCAACTACATTAACGGTATGTCGGTGCGGCATGAACCGTCTTGGATGGTGCTCGTCAGGGTGCGGCAGTGGATGCCGTGGAGGTCTACACCGCGATTGATCCCCTTCCCGATTAACCCCTTTGCTTTGCCTGACCCGAATCTGGAATCTTATAGTAGCCAACATGATACCAAGTTTGATTTGCTCAAGGTTGTAATCTGCCAAGTGCCCACAAGATCTGCAATTATAAAGATTTCAGGCTAATTCGTTCTTCAACCGTGGTCTCGCCTATCTCACGTCCTGCGGTAAGTGGATAAATCCCGTCCCCGGAGCATT
>JAHIAM010008323.1:0-16412 GCA_021605205.1 Aegilops longissima
GGTCTTTTCCACAATCTATCCCCTAAGCGTTAAAAGTACTTTGTTTGATGACTAATATATTTTTTCAGTAAGTATGTGAGTTCTTTAATTTTGAGTCCATGGATTATCGCCTCTCACCCTTCCATCATTGCTAGCCTCTTTGGGTGCTTGCCCTTTCTCACCTCGAGGTTGGTGCAAACTTTGGGGTGCATCAAACCCCGTATCGATCGCTCTTCACAAAACCTCCTTATATCTTCCTCAAAACAGCCACCATACCTACCTATCATGGCATATCCATAGCCATTCCGAGATATATTGCCATGCAACTTCCATCATCATCATATACATGACTTGAGCATTTATTGTCATATTGTTTTGCATGTTAAAATAGCTAATGATGTTTTCATGGCTTGTCCTTTTTTGATGTCATTGCTACACTAGATCATTGCATCCCGATACCGAAGGCATTCATATAAGTCATATCTTTGTTCTAGTATTGAGTTGTAAGTAAATAAAGTGTGATGATCATCATTATTAGAACATTGTCCCATGTGAGGTTATCAAAATAAAAGAGGCCAAAAGCCCAAATAAAAAAAGGGAAAAAGCCCAAAAAAAATAAAAATGAAAAAAAGAAGGGAAGACTATCCTTTTTCCACACTTGTTTCAGGGCACCATGTTCTTCTTATAGAGGTCTCTTGAGTTATCACTTTCATATAAGTGGGAATTTTCAATATAGAACTTGGCTTGTATATTCCGATCATGGGCTTCCTCAAATGCGGGTCTTCATGAGCAAGCAAGTTGGATGCACCCCCTTAGTTTCCGTTTGAGCTTTCATACATTATAGCTCTAGTGCATCCTTTGGCATCCCTCCTCACATTGACATCAATTGATGGGCATCCCCATAGCCCATTGATTAGCCGTCGGTGTGGGACTTTCTCCTTTGTCTTCTCCACAAACCTCCACCATCATATTCTATTCCACCTATAGTGCTATATCCATGGCTCACGCTCATGTATTGCGTGAAAGTTGAAAAAAGGTTTGAGCGTCAAAAGTATGAAACAATTGCTTGGCTTGTCATCGGGTTGTGCATGATGTGAATATTTTGTGGTGAAGATGGAGCATAGCTAGACTATATGATTTTGTAGGGATAACTTTCTTTCCATGTTTTTTGAAAAGACATGATTGCTTTATTAGTAGGCCGAAGTATTATTGTTTTTATGTCAAATGATAGACTATTGCCTTGAATCACTCGTGTCTTAATATTCATGCCATGATTAGATACATGATCAAGATTATGCTAGGTAGCATTCCACATCAAAATTATCTTTTTATCATTTACCTACTGGGCTGAGGGAATTAAGCTTAGGGATGATCGTCTCCGTCGTATCTATAATTTTGATTGTTCCATGCCAATATTATTCAACTTTCATACACTTTTGGCAACTTTTTATACTATTTTGGGACTAACATATTGATCCGTGCCCAATGTGGTTCTGTTTGTTGCATGATTTTTGTTCGTGAAACCCCATATCAAGCGAGTCCAAGCGGGATAAGCAGACGAAGAATATTTTGGAATATTTGGAGAATATGGGAAGAAGAATCAATGCGAGAGCGGTGCGAGGTGGCCACGAGGGGTGAGGGCGCCTATCCCCTGGGTGCTGATGACCCACAAGTATAGGGGATCTATCGTAGTCCTTCGATAAGTAAGAGTGTCGAACCCAACGAGGCGGAAGGAAATGATAAGCGGTTTTCAAAAAGATTCTCTCAGATCTTGAAATAAGTGGTAACAGATAGTTTTGTGATAAGATAAATTGTAACGAGCAATAACAAGAGTAAATAAAGTGCAGCAAGGTTGACCAATCCTTTTTGTAGCAAAGGACAAGCCTGGACAAACTCTTATAATAGGAAAAGCGCTCCAGGGACATGGGAATATCGTCAAGCTTTTTTCATCACGTTCATATGATTAGCGTTCGGTTACTTTGATATTTGATATGTGGGTGGACGGTGCTTGGGTGCTGTTCTTACTTGAACAAGCATCCCACTTATGATTAACCTCTATTGCAAGCATCCACAACTACAACAAAAAGTAAAACTAACCATAGCATGAAACATATGGATCCAAATCAGCCCCTTCGAAACAACGCATAAACTAGGGTTTAAGCTTACGTACTCTAGCAACCCATCATCTACTTATTACTTCCCAATGCCTTCTTCTAGGCCCAAATAATGGTGAAGTGTTATGTAGTCGACGTTCACATAACACCACTAGAGGCTAGAAACATACATCTCATCAAAATATCAACAAATACCAAATTCACATGACTACTAATAGCAAGACTTCTCCCTTGTCCTCGAGAACAAGCGTAACTCACAAAAGCATATTCATGTTCATAATCGAGGGGTAATAATATATAAAGGATCTGAACATATGATCTTCCACCAAATAAACCAACTAGCATCAACTACAAGGAGTAATCAACACTACTAGCAACCTACTAGTACCAATCCCGGACTTGGAGACAAGAATTGGACAAAGAGATGAACTAGGGTTTGGAGATGAGATGGTGAAGATGTTGATGGAGATTGCCCTCTCCCGGTGAGAGGAGCGGTGATGATGGCGATGAATTTCCCCTCCAGGAGAAAGTGTCGGCGACTCTGGAGCCCTAGATCGATTCTGCCAGGTTCCGCCTCGTGGCGTTCTCGATCCGAAAGGTTGCTTCTTGTTTTTTCTCATCGAAGACTTCATATAGGAGAAGATGGGCACCGAGAGCCACCGGGGGCTCGAGGTGAGGCGCGCCCTCACCTCGTGGCAGTGTGGGCCCCGGCCTTCATCTTTGGCCATGATTTTCTTTTTTATTTTTAAGATATACCGTGGAGTTTGGGACTTTTGGAGTTACAGAATAGGTCTCCAATATTTGCTCCTTTTCCATTCCATTGGCATTCTCCCCTCTCATGTAAACCTTGTAAAATAAGAGAATAGCCATAAGTATTGTGACATAACGTGAAATAACAGCCCATAATGCGATAAATATCGATATAAAAGCATGATGCAAAATGGACGTATCAACTCCCCAAGCTTAGACCTCACTTGTCCTCAAAGCGGCGATAACAATAAATATGTCCTCATGTTTAGAGGTAGAGGCGTCGATAAAAATAAAATACGGACATGAAGGCTTCATGATTAATCTCATAACATAAAAGATTTTTTGTCATATGATTACTTATGTTCAAGTGATGATCTTTTCACAATGCAAAAGTATGAATCATAAACCTTATTGGGCACCAACAAATTATAACCTCAGTAATTGAAACAATTGCAATTTATCATAACATCGGAAAGAGTCTATGTCAGAGCTTAAAAGCAAGTCCACATCTCTACTCACTTAGTCCTTCATAATTGCTAGCACTCACATACTTGTGGTTATGGAGTTTTAATTGGATCAGAGAAGATAGGGGCTTATAGTTTTGCCCTTTTACCTCAAGGGTAATGTCAACAATAACAATTCATGCTCCCCTACATCCAATTAGATATATATATATCATGTTCTTTCCAACTTGGGCTTGCCAAAGGATAAAATGAAAAAGAAGGTGAAGATCACGTGACTCTTGCATAAGGTAGAAGATAATAACAAAAGATAGGCCCTTGGAGAGAAGCAGAGAGTTGCCATGCGCTTTTATGGTTGGATGCACAAAATCTTAATGCAAAAAACGTCATTTTATATTGCCCCTTGTATGTGGAACTTTATTATGCGATCTGCCGTAACTTTTATACTTCAACAAGTTCAGTACAAAGCTTATTTCTCTCTGCACCAATAAGCCATGCATATTTAGAGAGCAATATTTTATTGCTTGCGCGATGAACAACTTACTTGAAGGATCTTACTCAATCCATAGGTAGATATGGTGGACTCTCATGGCTAAACTGGTTTAAGGGTATTTGGAAGAACAAGTAGTATCTCTACTTGGTGAGAATTTGGCTAGCATGAGGGGGGAAGGCAAGCTCAACACGTTAGAGGATCCATGACAACATACTTTATCTCGATATAAGAAAACATAACTCATCACATTGTCTTCCTTGTCCAACATCAACTCTTTAGCATGTTGTATTTTAATGAGTGCTCCCAATCATAAAAGATGTCAATGATAATATATCTATATGTGAAACCTCTCTCTCTTATTACTTCCTATTAATTGCAGCGATGACCAAAACTATATTTGCCAACTCCCAACAACTTTTAATCATCATACTCTTTCTATGTGAAGTCATTACTCTCAATAAGATCCATATGAACTCTTTGTTTCTTTTTATTCTTTTTCTTTATTCACCCAAGATCATGGCAAACAATCAAGCCCTTGACTCAACACTAATCTTTATTATATGGCTCACGGACTCGATTACATAGAGGGATCATAAGCAAAACTTCAAAACTAGATCATGCCATGACTTTATTCTACTAAATCAAGATCTGCTAATAGTATCGAACTAAGAAAAATGGTAAAGATAAGAGTTGTGATGGTGATATGATCTGGGCACCTCCCCAAGCTTGGCGGTTGCCAAGGGGTGCCCATACCCATGTGATTATGTCTCCTTCTTTGTTGGTGAAGGTGGAGTGTTGTTGACTTAGTTGATGGCATAGACTTCTCCCTAATTTGCGCTTGAGGGCATTTTGATCCCTCGGATCATCAATCTCCCACTCCGGGTTAATATCTTCTTGCATAGATCCTTATTTTCCCAAGAGGCGAAAAGGATAAGCTTTGGTTTCTTTACCCTATCGGGAGACTTAACTTTTGAACTCCACATGCATGTCCCCAGGTTGAGGTAATGGGGCTTCATCATCTCGAGCTCGTCTCGTCCTTCCCTTGGGTTCATAGTCCTCTTCTTCCTCCTTAGTCCAACCATCGTGCTCCCGTCCCCATAGACCTTCGGATTTGCTAGGTAATCATCCATAGCTCTCTTCTGATCACAGGATGACATGATCAAATCTGCAGCAGCAAAGCTTGAAACAAGAACAGAGGATATTTGCGTGATACATGGGTCAAAACCGGAGAATATATAATGATTTTTACCGACCAAAATCGTATCGTAAGAAAATGGAGTCGGAGGGCACACGAGGTGCTCTCACGAGGTGAGGCCTCCACCCTCGTGTCTTCCCCGGACTGCCAATTATTTTTCTATTTTCTAAATATTCCAAAAAATATTGCCTTAAAAATTGTTTTGAGTCACTTATTACCATACCTATTCCTTTTTGGTCTGAAAGCGGTCGGAAAGTTTCTATGTATTCCTCCGGGAGTTACGGTTTCAATAATATTGGTTTCAACATTTATGGGATTACCGAGATATAATGTTTGATTCTTTTGGTTTATTTGTGCCTTGAAGTTGTTGATTTTATGGCACGGGCGATAGACCTCCTCGATAACGTGGGACCTTCCCATTTAGAGAAGTTTTCCTGCAAAAATCTTAAGCGAGAGTTGTATAGCAATAATAATCACCTACATTAAACTCACGCTTTTGTATCCTTTTGTCATGCCATCTTTTAACTTTTCTTTAAATAACTTGGCATTTTCATAAGCTTGGGTTCTCCATTCATCAAGTGAGCTAATATCAAATAACCTCTTCTCATAAGTTTGAAATCATAGTTGAGCTCTTTAATATCCCAATATGCCTTATGTTCCATTAGAGAGGTAAGTGACATAAAACCATTTTATCTGAAGACATACCCATAGGATTCTTATATGCATTCTATAGGCCCATAATGCATCATCAAGTTTCTTGGACCAATTCTTTCTAGACCTATTAACATCTTTTGCAAAATTAATTTGAGCTCTCTATTACTCAATTCTACTTGACCACCGGACTGCGGGTGATAAGCGATGCAACTCTATGATTAACGTCATATTTAGCAAGCATTTTAGAAGCACCATGAATAAAGTGTGAACCACCATGGTCATTAAATATCTAGGGACTCAAACCTTGGAAAAATAACTTCCTTAAGCATTTTAATAGATGTGATCAGCACTACTAGTTGGAATAGCTTCTACCCACTTAGTAACGTAATCAACAGCAACTAAAATATGTGTATATCCATTAGAGGAGGAAAGGTCCCATATAATCAAAGCCCCAAACATCAAATGGTTCAATAACAAGTGAATAATTCATAGGCATTTCTTGGCGTCTACTAATATTACCAATTCTTTGACATTCATATGAAGACAAAACAAACTTGGGCATCTTTGAAGAGTGGGCCAATAAAACCGGATTGCAATACCTTATGTGCGTTCTATCTCGTGGTGTCCTCCATAAGCTTGAATGACACTTGCGTAGGATCATTTCATGTTCATGCTCAGGCACACAATGTCTAATAACACCATCTACTCCTTCTTTATAAAGATGTGGGTCATCCCAAAAGTAATGTCGCAAATCATAAAAAGAACTTTTTCTTTTGTTGGTATGTGAAGCTAGGTGGTATAAATTTAGCAACAATATAATTAGCATAGCATACCATAGAGTGCTACGAAGTGCTTATGACATTTAATTGTTCATCGAGCTATCATCAATAGGTAGTGGGTCATCAAGAACATTCTCTAACCTAGATAAGTTATAATGGGGTTCTCAGCCTTTTCTATCAATAATGTGCAAATCAAATTCTCAAGAGAGAACCCATCTAATAAGTCTAGGTTTAGCATCTTCCTTTTCCATAAGATATTTAATAGACATGATCAGTGTGAATAGTTACTTTAGAATCAACAATATAGGGTCTGAATTTATCACAAGCAAATACAACTACTAAAAGTTCCTTTTCGGTAGTAGCATAATTTCTTTGAGCATTGTCTAGAGTCTTACTAGCATAATGGATAACATTTAATTTCTTATCAACTCTTTGCCCTAGAACAGCACCTACAGCATAATCACTAGCATCACACATAATTTCAAAGGGTAAATTCTCAAGGTGGCTGAACAACAGTGCGAGACTAATGCTTTCTTAAGTATTTCAAATGCTTCTACACAATCATCATCAAAGACAAATGGTACATCTTTTTGTAATAAATTAGTCGGAGGCGAGTAATTTTGAGAAGTCCTTAATGAACCTCCTATAAAATCCGCGTGACCAAGGAAACTTCTTATACCTTTGATTTCCTTGGGACATGGCATCTTTTCAATAGCATCCACCTTGGCTTTATCAACTTCAATACCTCTTTCAGAAACCTTGTGCCCTTAAGACAATACCTTCATTAACCATAAAGTGGCACTTTTCCCAATTCAAGACAAGATTAGTTTCTTCACATCTACATAAAACTTCGATCAAGATTGCTCAAGCAATCATCAAAGAAGAAACCATAGACGGAAAAGTCAGTCCAGAAAACCCACAAATCTTTTCACAAAAGAGAAAATATAGCCATCATACATCTTTGAAAGGTAGCAAGTGCATTACATAAACCAAAAGGCATACGTTTATAAGCAAAAGTACCAAAAGGGCATGTAAAGTAGTCTTTGATTGATCTTTAGCCGACACGGTATTTGAGAGAAGAATAACCATCTAGAAAGCAATAATGTGTATGTTTGCATAATCTTTCTAGCATTTGATCAATAAAGGTAAGGTAATGATCTTTCTTAGTAGCTTTATTTAATTTGCGGAAATCAATTACCATCCTATAACTGATAATTCTTTGGAATCAATTCATCTTTATCATTAGGGACAACGATAATACCTCCTTCTTAGGGACACAATGGACATGACTTTTGCGACTATCAATGGGATGAATTATACCTCCTAAAAGCTTGAGTATTTCTTTTCTTACCACTTCTTTCATTTTAGGATTCAAGCGTCGTTGAGGATCATGAACTGGTTTGGCATCCTTCAAATTTATTTTATCTGACGACATAGAGTGTGACTAATGCCCTTAAGATCATCAAGTATATCCAATAGCGACACGGTGCTTCTTGAGTTTTCAATAATATTTCTTCTTCATGCTCTGAAAGGTTTGCACTAATAACAGGATATATTTTCTTTTCATCAAGATAAGCATATTTAAGATTATCGAAAGCAGTTTAAGCTCAAACACGGACCACCCTTGGGTGGAGGAGGATCCTAAGTTTCAACAGGCAAATTGTGTTGCGAATAGGTTCTGTTTAAAGAATACTTCATCTATTTCCTTCTTTCATTCATGAACATCTCATTTTCATGGTCTAGCAAATAGTGTTCTAAAGGATCACTAGGAGGTCTGCAATAGAAGCAAGACCAATAATTTCATCCTTACTAGGAAATTCTTCCTCACGATGTTGTTTACTAAATTTAGAGAAATTAAACTCATGACCATATCATCCAATCCAATAGTAACAACATTCTTTTGCATTCTATCTTAGCATTAACAAAGTTCAAGAAGGGTCTACCAAATATAATGGGACAAAAGCTATCTTGTGGAGAACCAAGAACAAGAAAATCAGCGGGATATTTGGTTTCCCACACAAGACTTCAACATCTCTAACAATTCCGCTGGTGAAATTGTATCTCTATTGGCAAGCTTAATCGTGACATCAATTTCTTCTAACTTAATAGGTGCAAGATCATGCATAATTTCTTTGTATAAGTCAATGGGTATTGCACTAGCACTAGCGCCCATATAAGCCATGATAACAATGATCTCCTATTTTAACAGAAATAACGAGCACGCCTACCACAGGTCTATGTTTATCTTTAGCACAAGGTTTAGCAATTCTAGCAGTTTCACCGAATTGAATAACATGCCCATCAATATTATCAGACAAGAGATCTTTAACAATAGCAATATTAGGTTCTACTTTAACTTGCTCATGAGGTGTATAAGTTCTAATATTGCTTTTAACCAAATTGAAGCTTTAGCATGATCCTTTACTCTAACGAAAGGTGGTTTCTCAACATAAGAGGTAGGAACAATAGGATCATTATAAGTGACATCTTTTCTTCAACTTTAATAGGTGCCTACTTTTAATTCTATGGGAGGATGATATTTAAACCACTTCTCCTTAGGGAGATCACATAAGTAGCAAAGATTCACAGAAAAAGCCTATCTAAGTCAAGTCCATATTTAGTGCTAAACTTACGGAAAATATCGGTATCCATAAAAGATTTAACACAATCAAACTTAGGGTCATACGACTCCTTACCTTCGTCGAGGTCCCAATCTTGAGTTGCATTTAATTATATCCAATAAATTCCATTTAAATTCAATAGTCTTCATCATAAAAAGCCAGACACAAGTATCGAGCATGGTGCGGTTGTTATCAAGTCGAGCATAAAATTCGAAGAATTGTAACTCTTGAGAGCTCATGATTGGGGCATGAATATAACATTGATTTAAGCCTCCCCAAGCTTGGCGATGCTTTCTCCCTTGAGGCCAAAAATTATATATATAATTGCGATCACGATGAACAAGATGCATAGGGTAATACTTTTGATGAAATTCCAATTTCAATCTTTTATAGTTCCATGATCTCGTATCATCACATAGCCTATACCATGTCAATCGTCTTCCTTCAAAGATAAAGGAAAGACCTTCTTCTTAACAACATCATCGGGTATACCAAGCTTAAATAAGCACAAACTTCATCCACATAGAGTAGATGTTCATCAAGATGCTTTGTTCCATCTCCGTAAAAGTATTAGAACAGTTTTACATCATACGAAGGAACTTCAAAAGGAGTTTCATTTTCAATAGGTTCAATGGTTGAGGAGCAAATCTTTTCTCTCTTGGGGAGGTGAAGATACGAACACCCTCCGAATTACTTTCATAGTAACAAGTGACGAAAATTTCAGCACACTATATAAATTTTCCTTACCAAATTCCACTTACCAAAGCTCTACACTTCCGACAACGGCGCCAGAAAAAGTCTTGATGACCCACAAGTATAGGGATCTATCGTAGTCCTTCGATAAGTAAGAGTGTGAACCCAACAAGGAGCAGAAAGAAATGATAAGCGGTTTTCAGCAAGGTATTCTCTGCAAATCTTGAAATAAGTGGTAAGAGATAGTTTTGTGATAAGATAAATTGTAACGAGCAACAAGTAACAAGAGTAAATAAAGTGCAGCAAGGTGGACCAATCATTTTTGTAGCAAAGGACAAGCCTGGACAAACTCTTATAATAGGAAAAGCGCTCCGAGGACACATGGGAATATCGTCAAGCTAGTTTTCATCGCGTTCATATGATTAGCGTTCGTTTGATAATTTGATATGTGGGTGGACGGTTGCTTGGGTGCTGTTCTTACTTGAACAAGCATCCCACTTATGATTAACCTCTATTGCAAGCATCCTAACTACAACAAAAGTATTAAGGTAAACCTAACCATAGCATGAAACATATGGATCCAAATCAGCCCTTAAACAGCGCATAAACTAGGGTTTAAGCACATCAATCTACAACCCATCATCTACTTATTACTTCCCAATGCCTTCCTCTAGGCCCAAATAATGGTGAAGTGTTATGTAGTCGACGTTCACATAACACCACTAGAGGCTGAAACATACATCTCATCAAAATATCGAGCGAATACCAAATTCACATGACTACTAATAGCAAGACTTCTCCTTGTCCTCGGGAACAAGCGTAACTCTTAAAGCAGATTCATGTTCATAATCAAAGGGGTAATAAATGCATAAAGGATCTGAACATATGATCTTCCACCAAATAAACCAACTAGCATCAACTACAAGGGTAATCAACACTACTAGCAACCTACTAGTACCAATCCGCACTTGGAGACAAAATTGGATACAAGAGATGAACTAGGGTTTGGAGATGAGATGGTGCTGGTGAATATGTTGATGGGTTGCCCTCTCCCGATGAGAAGGCGTTGGTGATGATGATGGCGATGAATTCCCCTCCGGGAGAGTGTCCCTGGCGGAACAGCTCATGGAGCCCTAGATTGATTTGACAGGTTCCGCCTCGTGGCGGCGGAGTCTCGATCCCGACGGGTTGCTTCTTGTTTTTTCTCATCGAAAGACTTCATATGGGAAGATGGGTGTAGCGACCCGACCCAAAATCGGTCAAGTCTGCGTATGGCCACCATCCCAAGATCATCTTTGGCACTCACAGTACATTGATGAAATAATCAAAGTTCAATCACACTAAATTTATTACGATTCTCATATAGTCTTTATTACAATAGAATAAATTGGCGAAAATAACTCATGAAAATAAACTAAATAAGCTCGGAGCGTAGAAGAATAGCGAGTCCATCCGACTCCATAGGGCAATCGCCAGCGCGATCGTAGCCTCAATCACGATCGGAATACTCCTCGCAACATAAGATGTTGCACTGTATGAAGTCAGCATTTTGAATATCTTTGGCAAGTCATGAAGAAACAATAATAAAAATTACTTACACTATGCAATTTGGTGTGGGCTCTAAGTTTCATCATTTTGCGAAAAGCAGTTTTTCCCTACTGATGGACTTGCTTGCAAATACTACAAAATTGTTGGTAGTTATTAAGATGGTTCCGCCAACCAATGTCTCATTCCCAAATTATTAAGTCATAACCCCCTCAATTAATTTATTAATTTTAGTGTTGAGATTTCCGAATACTTCCAAGTTCCAGAGGCTCAAATTGTCCGTAACCGGGGACACGGCTAATCGATTAGATCTTTAACTCTGTAGAGGTTTGCGCACTTTACCCGCAAGAATCGTTCCCTCCTTTTTAAGTCTTCGCACTTCATGGTGTTTGAAGACGGGATGAACGAAACAGGGTCTTCAGAAGAGTTCTTGGCCCTTTGCGGTACCATCAATCCTCCGTTCTTCTACATCTCGTAGCACCGTCCGGCCAGTCACAACTAGGGTTGACCAAGCGAGCCCATAATGGCGGCTGCGGGTAAGCTTCCGGTCAATGGGGTATCCATCCATCTCTTTGTGGCTGGGTGAAGCTTTCCGCAAGATGTCATGGCACTTCTCCATGCATCCCGGCCAACCACAGGTTCTCGGTGCCGTCAACCGTCCTCCACCCGATGTAGTGAATTCTGAAGTCCATCTTGAGCTTGAAGTTCATGGGGTTGTCATCATCTTGACTCTCATCTCCCTTATGAATTCCTTGAACCAACCCGTCTCTGAGCATAGCAAAATAAACTACTTCGTCCCGGGTCATGGTAACAAGGAATTGGGTTCATCCTACCTCATGATACTACTCAAGAAACATAACTTCAAATTTCACCTCTGCATGCATGGTGGGGAGGTATAATTCTAATACAATAAAAATCATAGGTATTGTAAAGAAAACATGATCAATGACTTGCCTTGCGGCGATCTTCGTAAGCTAGGGACTCGTGGTAACAAGCTTAGCACTCGGAAATTCTACCGAGGCAAACAATAACCATAATAAGCATAAAGCATATGATCACTAACATAACATCATAGTAACATAACACACCAAAACAAGCGAATCAAAACCCAAAACTCGAAAAAATCCAACTCAAAGTTTTCCTACTTCAAGCAACAACTAAAAATAGTTTTATATAATAAAATTTTCTTAACAGAACCTAAACATGGGTTTATGCTACCTAACAGAAAAATTTCATCAAGCAACTAGGAGCAAAAGAATCACCTAAAAATCTATTATAAAACTCCTATTAGGCCTAAAACCAATACTAGTAAGAAAAATAAAATAAAAGTTTTATTTATTATAAATAAAAGTTCATGCTCTAAAGTTACAGAAACTAAACTAGAATAATCTATCACATAGGAAAAATAAATTTATTTGCTAATTAAAACAATAGGAAAACAGTAGCTAGTTAATTAATTAAGAATAACATGATTCTGATTAAAACTAATTTTTATTAATCCTAAAATTCCCAAATAAATTCCTACGGTTAGGCAATGTCAAAACAAAGTTGTGACAAAAGAATCACTAAAAATAATTTTCCTAACTCTTTTTATGGCAGAATTACTATTCTGTCTAAATCTAAAATAAGGCAATTTTAAATAATTTTAACATGACTAATTATATTTTCTACAGAAACTATAAGAAATTTTCAAACCAAGAAAAAAATCACTTAAAAATATTAAGTAGATTAAAAGATATGAATTTTCAAATCTGAAACTATTACTGTTAAAACAGAAAACTAAAAATAAAATTAAAATGAAAAGCGGGCTAATGGGCTATATAATTTTAAGTAATATAACTAAACTCATGCGTGGTTTCTAACCGAGTCGGCCGGTTTAATAAAAACCTAACTAAACCGATCTAAACGGAATAAAACCGGTTTATTAAAACTAAACCTAATAAACCATACCCTTTGGGGTTCTAATCCTAACCGTCAGCCTAGATCTACGGGGGAAGACTCGGCGACTTACATGGCTCGGGCATGCCTCGGGCGTGAGTGCTCGGCGACTCCGGTGGTGAAGCGGCAAGAGGTCTCCGGAGTCTTGGTGGAGGAGTGGTTTGGTGGGTGGCGAGATCGGGGTGGCCAGGCGTCGGCGAGTTAATGGTGGCGGCGTCTCGGAGCTCGGCGTCTTGGGGAGGAGGCGTCGGGTGAGGCGAGGCAGGGTGAGGAGGGTTTAAATAGGAGCCGACTTGGGGAGGAAAGATCCGTGAAGAGATCGGGAGGATCCGGGATCGGGTTCCGTGGCGTGTGTAGGCGTCTTGTGAGGAAGAAGGGTGGGGTCCACCCGTCGGTGAAGGAGGGGCCAGCGTCGGTCTGGGACGAAGAGCCGATTCGGCGAGGGTGGTCGGGCGGTTGGGTGGCGCCATTGGGCCCTTTGGTGGCGCCTGGTGGGCCTCGGCGGTGGGCAGGGCTGGCCAGCTAGCGCCGAGGTTTCCTTTTCCATTTTTTGAAAATAAAACAGAGAAAATATATAAAATATAAATATTTTATATAGGGCATATATATATCAAAATGATGGGGAATATTCCTATCATTTGAACATTTTCAAGGCAAAATCCAAACTTTATAAAAATCATTTTCTAAAATTCCAAATAAAATCAAATTTGAATTCAAACTTTTTGGCAATGTTTTTCCTCTGATATTTTTGGAGTGTCATGTTTACTCCTCTCATACTTTTCTCAAGTATTTATCGGCATAGTTTTGAAATGATTTCCCATGCCAAAATTTGAATTCAAATTCAACAACTTCAAAACTCCGAAACTTCAAATGGCACTCAAATTCAAACAGAATGCATAGATGCTAAGCTATAATTGTAAAACATTCCAAATAGGAAATTTGGGATGTTACAAACCTACCCACCTTAAGATGAATCTAGCCCTCGAGATTGGGTTAACTAACAAATAGGTGCGGGTGATCTCGAAGGAGGTCTTCTTCTCGCTCCCAGTGGCTTCCTCTTGGATGATGACTCCAGCACCTTGCAAAACTTGATGATCTTCTGCGGGTGACTCTGTTGAGTCTCGAGAATCGACGGGTTTCTCCTTATAAGTCAGATCCTTTGTCGAGCTGTATGGCCTCTAGGAGCCTTGTGTCTCTCACGGAATATCGGCCATGTCGGCATGACACTTCTTGGTGAGAAACATGGAAGACATCATGAACTCGGACAATCCTTCGGCAATTCCAACTTGTAAGCAACTTCTCCACGACGTTCGAGGATTTTGTAGGCCAATGAATCGGGTGCTAACTTTCCTGACACCAAACCTCTTGATTCCACGAAGTGAGACACACGAATATGCTCGGTCTCCCGCGTAAGTTACTTCCTTGCGTTCTTGTCGGCATAACTTTTCTTTCTCATTGTGCTATCTTGAGTCTATCCGAATCAGCTTGACTTTCTCTTGAATCTCTAATAAGATCGGAAGAAAAGTGATCGATCTCAACACCATCCCAGACAATGGTGTTCGCACCTCCTTCCGTATAGAGCTTGAAAGGGCCATCTTGGTGGCACGATAGCATTGTTGTATGAGAACTCGTTGTGCAAATTATCATCCAGCTAGACCCATAGTCTAGCACACAAGCTCTCAACATGTCTTCCGAATCTGGTTGACTCTCTCGTCATCCATCATCTGCGGATGAAAAGTTGTCTTGAACTCCACCTCGTACCCAAAGTTTCATGCAACCGATTCCATAACTTTGAGGTATATTGTGTTCCTCTATCGACACGATACTCCTCGGAACTCCATGCGGACATCGATCCTGGTCATGTATATCTTGGCTAACTTAGCCTGGTATAGGTAGTCTTCACGGAATGAGTGAGCTACCTTGGTCATCGATCAACCACTACCGGATAGAATCGTAACTTTGAGCGGGTCTGGGTAATCTGTGATAAAATCCATTCCAAGTTTTCCCATTTCCAATCGGGAATCGACAAAGGTTGAAGTAACCCTGCGGCACGGTGTTGCCTTTACTCGTTGGCAAACGCATCTTTCTCGTACTGGCAATATCCTTCTTCATACACATCACGAAACTTTCCTTCAAATCCGAGATACATCTTGGTGTTCAGGGTGAATCGAGTACGGTGAATCATGAGCCTCTGAAGAATTAGCTTCACGAGTTGGGATCATTGGGTACATAAATCGATCCTCGAACCATATAGCTCCGTGCTCATCCTTACGAAATCCTTTGGCTTTTCCTTCATTCATCTTTTCTTTATCTCATCAATTTCCTTGTCCGACTTACAGGCTTCACGAATTCTTCGGCCAAAGTGGACTGAACTTCGAGTTGCAACATATCCTCTCGAAACTATCTCCGATCGGAGATCTACGAGTCATCGACTAACTCACAGGGTAATCCTCCTGCTATAGAGTATTCACATAACTCTTACGGCTCAAAGCATCTGCTACAACATTAGCTTTCCACAGGTGATAATGCAATCTCATGCCATAGTCCTTGATTAACTCTAGCCATCTCCTCTCTGAGGTTCAACTCTTTCTGCGTGAAAATATACTTCAAGCTCTTATGATCGTGTAAACATCACAGCGATTTCCGATGAAATGTCTCCAGTCTTAAGTGCATGCACTCTGATGCTAACTCCAAATCATGTGGCATAATTCATCTCGTGAGGTCGTGGCTATGCGGAGGTATAAGCTACAACTTTTCCTTCTGCATGAGTACTCCTCAAGGTCCACGGAAGCGTCACAATATACCTTGTAATCCTTGTGTATGTCGCAAAATCAACCTGTGGCTGTAACCAACGTTTCTTCAATTCTGAAGCGGCTTCACAATCCTCGGTCCAAATGTACTTGGCTTCCTTCTTCACAGCTCGTCATGGGCTTGGCAATCTTGAGAAATTCTCAATAAATCTCCGATAATATCCTGCAAGTCCAGAAAACTGCGGATCTCCTTGGTGAGGTGCGGTCGCCAATCGGTGGTGATTCAACCTTGGCGGGGTCAAGCTATTCCTTCTCCGAAATAACATGTTAGGAATCGACTTTTACCAAAATTCACATTTTGAACTTGGCATCGGCGTGTTTCGAAGTTTCTCGAACTAGGCGTGTTTTATGCTCTTCCTCGCTCTTGGAAAAATCGGTAT
>JAHIAM010008324.1:0-12598 GCA_021605205.1 Aegilops longissima
TGAAGAAATCATGGAAATTGGGGGGCCCAATGGATGATGTTGAAAAGCATATTCTTCATGATGCCAGCGACTTCTTCATCGTTGGTCGTGGCCTTTGATAGGACTCATAGTCTTCGTCGAAATCCGATGGTGTCCAGGCACATATAATAATTCCTTGGAGAATTTGGTTCTTGGGCCTGCCTTGGCTTCAAAGGCTTCATCGCCTTGCATATAGTGATTTGAAAGTTCTTTTCTTCATAGATCGGCGTGCACCATCAAGCGGAGGACTTAGTGGTAGGGCCGAAGCAATTCACTTCTTTGGTGCCTTGTAGTAGTGTTTTCAGTCATCAATCTAAGACCCATGAATTCGTCTTTCTCGGTGATGTCAGGGTTGCATAGCGAAGAATTAGCTCTTCATTCATCCAAATATCGGTCGAAGTTTAGAAGTCTGCGTCGTGAAGAACCGAGGTGGCTCAAAGCAGGCGACTCCATATCCACATGAGGAATATGAGCATGATCGAAGATTTTGTCCTTGTTGAATAGCGAGGAATAGAAGTTGGCTTGGTTGGCAGTCGAGCGCCTCTTCCTAATCGAGCGAAATCATAAGTTATATTCAATGAAGAACACGTGCTCGGCAAAAAATCTTCACCTTGAACTTTTGCTTGGTTGAGCGGATTCTTTTGCGGCGAGGGTGTCGTGAGTTGCATCACCACCCGGGAATAAAGTTCGGTTCTTGACTGAGGAATTTCTTGTTCCTCAGGTGCATCGGGATTAGCGCGGATTTCATCGCACTAAATTTCTTCATACCCGTGGGTTGATTTTCTTGATCGATTGGATGTTTGTGGGGGGAGGTCTGTTGGGCGGGTGAAGAGAGGGTATTGGGATCTGACTTTCCCAAAGTCATCATTGATCACTGGTGTGGTGCATCAATATCCAATCTTCATCTTCAATTTCCTCGCCCAAACGAGAATTTCATAATCGTGAGGAATAACGGGGTTGAAGGGATGGCATCCACTTCAATTTCTTCATCAAGCTGCTCGGACGCGGGTGATTTCTTCATCGGATCGATTGGGATCTCTAGTCTTCTCAAAGGAACAACTTCCTTTGATGGTATGGAGAAATTGGAACAGCATCAATTGGATTTTTGAATGAGCTGGTCATTGGCTTCATTTTCTTCTGGAAGAATCTGGCCTGATGCTTTCCTTTTCTTCCCAGCTCGTTCCGCCTTGGTTTTTCTTCACATCCGGCGGATGGAAGAATTGGAGTTGGGTTGGCGCGGGAGGAGGGGAAGGTGCATTTCTTGGGACAATGGTTCCCTGTCTTGAGCAATTTCTTGAGCCACCACTAGTGGGTGCCTGGCGTTTCTTCAAGGGATGGGATCATCAGCCCGGAATCAACATTTTCTTCACAGGCTGAGCGTTATCAGGTCTGGCATTTTTTGATGGGCTGGCGGAGGCTCGGCTGAGGTTCATGTTGCCTTTGGGGCAGCAACACTTGTTTTCTTCGTCGGTTGCGAATCTGGTCTTGTCCTTGCCAATCAGCATATAGGAATCGAAGTTTTCTGAGATCTTGAATCTTTTGAATTTGGAGAAGTTCCTCGGGTGTCATCTTGACAACGTTTTCTTGAGAACTTCTCCTTCCTGTATTGAGCCTTTTGATTTCCCTCGCCTTCTCAAACTTCCATTTTCTTGGATGAAGTGAGTCGGTATGACTTTGACCAGTGTGGATGAAGATCGGGGAGGGTATTGGGATCATTGTGCGAGATCAATAAAATCGAGGACTTTCTTGGATCAATAGTAGTAGCACGGATGTACCTTTGGCTCTAGCCCTTACTTGGGTCTCGATGATTTCCAGAGTTCTTCATCGGATGCCTCATCGTGGATTACATAAATACAACTTTTTCTCCTTGGACTAGGCCGTGGACCTTGTCCATGTTGCCTTGGTCTTTGGCCGGGCGGATAAAATGGAGCGTAGGAACTTGCGAAATGCAGGGCAATTGAGAAGCAGTGGTCCTTTGACAAGTAGCAGTGCCCAAGGCGAAGGTTTTTGGGACTGTTGAGGACTTTGGTGGAGCGCAGCGTGTAGGAAATTGCTTGGAAGGTCTTTGAGGAACTTGGCCGGGTAGGGATGATGAACACTTGGCTTATTGAGGCTTCTTTTGCATTGATTTCCTCGGTTTGACCGAGATCTCGATGGATGCAGGGAAATCTTCATTGAATTTCTTCTTTGCTTCCTTTGCTTTTTGCCAACTTTGCGCGTTTAGCCCATTCATCGGAAAGTCCTCACCTCGTTTGATGCTTGTGGGATCAGCTACTTGGCTGCCAAAGGGCTCTTGGGCATGGAGGATTAGGCGAATTTCTTCATGTTTGGAGTTACATATCTATTCCTTCCATTCCGTGCCCATCTCCGTTCAATCTTGAATCGCACCTTGCGTTTTTTTCTTTCTTCATCCGGGTGCAATAGTCAGCATATATTTCCTCGGGGTTTCAAGCTGTCATAACCTCGGGTTTCTTTCCTCCCTTTGCCTTCTTACCGTCGCCATTTTCTTGATTGAGAAATTGAACAATTGAGTTCTCGAAGAAGTGGCAGTTTTTCTTAGGCGCAGCAAATGAGTTAAGTTGATGAGAACCTAGGGATTCAGCCGGGGACATTTGTACCTGTGACAGAGTATAGGTCGAGGAATTTGGAGAGGTCATATGCGTTCTCGAAGGTTTTCAAAAGAACAAGTTTTGAGGATTTTGATCGGATGAGCCTTGAAGAATTTCACTAAGCGTTCTTTGTCTTAGGTTCGAGTTGTATAGATCGAGGATCCACACAATTGAGGAATCTTGAAGAAAATCGCTTGAAAGCGAATCAAGAGATTTGAGGTGTTCATTGTGAAGAATTTGAAGAATAAACACCTTTGAAGAATTTGAAGAAGATTTGAGAATCAGCGAGTAATAAAGTTACTTTTAATTTACAAGTGAAGAACCGGGGAAGAACAGTTGGGAAGTTAAATCGTTCAGATCTTCCCGCCCTAACTTGGCGGAGAAATCAGCTCGGCGGGGTGAAATTTTCCAGTCGGTAAATACGTCGGGAAGGTCAAAAGCATGAAGCTTTTCCTCCGGCGATGGATGCGGGCTAGGGTTTGAAGCTCGGCGGGAGAGAGGGGCGAATGTAGTGAGGAAGGGGGGTATTTATAGACCGGTGAAAAGCGGATGGAAGATTTAGGAAGAACATGCCTGACGCTTCCTTCTCACGACATGTGTCACCCCGTCTATGTAGTGGAGATCGTGTCGATCGTGGGTGAATAAAGTAATGCATCGTGGGATCGGAGCGGTTTTGGTAAAATGAAGGTTTGAATGAGATTGTTTTAAAAGTTCCGTTGCAATTTCTTATGTCGGGACCACGTGAAGAATTTGAGCAGTTTCAAATGAACACATGAAGAATTTGTGAATGGATTGGGTTGAGTATAGCATAGAGGGAAAGGTCCGATCACATTCCTTAGCGAAAAAACGACTTGAAGAAATAGCCATAAGTGAATCTGAGAGGACATAAACCCAAATATATATAGCCAATGAAGAAAACCGGACGTGAAGATTTTGCAAAGTTGAAGAATTTGAAAAACGAAGAATTTCCGAGGAAAAACTCAAATTGAAGATTTTCAACTTTGGTGGTGGCGTGACCCATATAAGAATGATGATTTCGACAGCGTACAATTGTCGTGGGTTACGGAATCAAATTCTTCATTAATTCTTCACACTTAAGTGTTATTCTTCATTGATTGAAAAAGCGTTTCTTCATGTGTTGCCATCTAAGTCATCAATTTTGCATAAGTGTTAGGATTGTGTCCTTTTCAAAGAACATTGAAGATTCTAAGATATTTAGCTCACAAACTTGCTAAATTCTTCTCATCCAAGGGCTTAGTGAAGATATCACTAGCTGTTCTTGATCTTCACATGCTTTCGATGGAGATGTGCCCTTCAACACATGATCCAAGAAAATGATGGCCAATTTGAATGTGCTTTGTCTTGAGTGCTGAACTGGGTTGTGAGCAATCTTGATGGCACTCTCATTGTCACAATAAGAGGCCATTCTTCACGTTGATGCCGTAGTCCTTGAGGTTTGCTTCATCCATAAATTGAGCACAAACAGCCAGCAGCAATGTATTCAGCTTCCGATGGATAGTGATAAGTTCTGTTCTTGAGGACCAACGGACCAAAAGATCGTCAGAAATGACAAGTACCAGATGTTGACTTGCGATCCACGATCCCGCATAGTCAGTCGGAATATCAATGAGATCAAAAGTAGAGCCCTTGGGGTACCATAATCCTAGTGTTGGTGTGTGAGCTAGATATCGAAGAATATGTTTCCAGCCTTATGGTGTGATTCCTTGGTGTAGCTTGAAATGGGCACACATGCAAACACTAAGCATTATATCTGGCCTAGATGCACATAAGTACAATAAAGAACCAATCATGGGCGGTATACCTTGTGATGAAGTCAATACCATTTTCATCGGTGCATAGATGGCCATTTGTGGGCATAGGAATTTTGCCTTTGCAATCTTGCATGCGAATTTCTTGAGGACATCTTTGAGGTATTTCTCGAGATAGAATATGCCATTGTGTTGTTGGAATTTGAAGACCTAAGAAGAATTTCAACTCTCCATCATAGACATTTGATATTCTTCACTCATCAATACAAATTCATCACTATAACGTTGGTCGAAACCCAAAGATAATATCATCAACATATATTTGGCACAAACAGTTCACCATCATAAGATTTAGTAAAAAAGTAGGGTCAGTGAACGGGTGTGAAGCCATTCTTCAAAAATTCCTTCAATGTATCACCCCGAGGGGCTTGCTTGAGCCATAGAGGCCTTATTTAGTCGAAGACTTTGTCGGGATTCTTTGGATCTTCAAAACCGGGGTTGAGCAACATATACTTCTTCCTCAAGCTTACCATTGAGGAATGCACTTTCATCCATTTGATATAAAGTGATATTGTGATGGTTAGCATAGGCGGAATATCGAATAGACTCAAGTCTAAGCAGTGCAAAAGTTTCATCGAAATCAATTCCTTCAACCTGCGGTAGCCTTGATACTAGTGTCCTTATTCCTCACCACAAGACCATTTCATCTTGCTTGTTGCGATAGATCCATTTGTGCCAATGATATTAGCTTGGAGGACGGCGTTTAAGTTCGAACTTGTTGACTCGACGAGTAACTTTTGCTGGTGAATCCTCCGGCTCGAAATCTTCATCTCCTTTGGGTCTGGATGAACAAAGCATATGCCCCGTTAGATAAATGTGGTTTTCGAGTAGGGCCCTTTAATGTCATCGAGATCTTGTCAACCATTCTTTTTAGCGAGGAGACTGGGTGTCAAAGCCTTTTCCTCCACCATTTTCTTCATTTTTGGTGCAATTTGGGTTTTGGTTGGGATTTCTTAGTTTCTTGATAATACATTGGTTGCCTTGAAACCATAGAATCCTGGTTGGTTAAGTTAACCAAGGAGGTGCTTCTTTCGAGCCATTGTTTCATCGAACCGCCATCTCGGTAACTCTTGTAAGGCATTTAAGATTTAGGGCGATCCTTTGTAACCAAGCATAAAACCCTCAGGTTCTGAAATTTAGATTGAGGATCTTAACCAATTTGAAGCTTTGAAAAAACCATTGGGTTTCTTGTGTTGAGGAGTTCATAGGCAGTCTTCTTGAAGAATTTGTGAAGATATACTCTGTTGATGATGTGGCGCAGGTGTCAATTGCTTCAATCCGAGAAGCGACTAGGCGTTTTGTATTCATCAAGCATAGTCGAGCCATCTCAACGAGTTACATTTCTTGCGCTCCACAGCGCCATTTCTTTGAGGAGTATAAGGGCAGATAACTCATGAGTAATACCAAGTTCATCAAGATAGTCATCAAGACCGAATTCTTGAACTCAGTTCCATTGTCACTCTGATGTGCTTGATCTTCACACAAAGTTGGTTGAAGCCCTCGAGAAAATCGTTTGAAGATTTCCTGCACTTGATTTTTGTAAGTAACAATGTGTACCCATGTTAGCGAGGTAATCATCAACAATAACAAAGCCATATAGTGATGCTTCATTACGACGCTGAGTAATGATTGGGACCAAAGAGGTCCATGTGAAGCAATTGAAGGCGAGTAGTGGTCATGATAGTCTTATTGGATGCTTGGCCTTGGTCATTTTCCACTTCACGGGCTCCACATAAGTGATCCTTGAGAATTTGACATTTCAATGCCAATGACATGCTTCTTCTTAGGCGTGTGCAAATTCCTCATGCTGCGTGACCAAGTCGTCGATGCCATAGCCACCTTACGAAGCTTTTGCAAGTAGGCACATGGCTGGTTGTGGTCGTGGAAAAGTCAACAATATACAAGTCTCCTCTCCTAAAGCCTTGAAGACTTTGGAATTGTCGAGCTTCCATAATCACAACACAGCGATACTTGCCAAAGATAACAACCATATCAAGATCACAAAGCATTGAGGCCGACATGAGGTTATATCCTAAAGACTCAACAAGCATGACTTTGTCCATGTGCATGTCCTTAGAGATAGCAACCTTACAAGTCCCAATACGACTTTTGCCTTTGTCGGCAAAGATGATATGCTTGGATGTGGCGGTGATAAGGGAGCATCCATCAATAGATTCTTGTCACCGGTCATGTGATTTGTACATCCACTATCGAGAACCCACTCGGTGGCTTTGGGTTGATCATCCTGCGGATGAATTAGTACAACTTACGATCTCATATACTTCATCGGTGAAGAATATGATATCAAGTTCATCGAGATGAATTTCATCGATCGATTATCAATCGGATAAGCGGTATGAGGGCGTGTGAAATGAAAGTTCATTTCATCATGATTAGCTGCGTCCTTCGAGCATTTTGTGGGGCCCCAGACAAATTCTTGAGCGTTAAGGCACGTCGGAGACTGACCCTGCGAAGAGATTAGTTCTTTTCTTCACCACCCACATCGAAGGGGTGGCAAAGAGTTCATCATTCTGCAGCACCATACGAGAATGGTGGCATAGAAGCCAATCCATTTCGTTTCACATAAGAGGGTTAGGGTAAGCATATGAATAAGCGGAGAAATTCTTGAGGACTTATGAACATATTGGTTTGAAGAATAATGCACATATTCATAGCCCTTAGCTCTACCCTCGAAACAGAGTTATTATACGATGATAATCATATGAGGACTTTGATCCTTTTGAGAATTTGATCCATGTGAGAATTTGGTCCATATGAGGACTTGGATCCATATGAAGATTTGGTCCATATGAAGAATTTGATCGGGTTCCTCTTCTTCCTTGGTGGTGTCATGAGGACATTCACGAAGACTTTCAAGGCACTTCTTGGGAACCAGATTTTCTTCATAGGGGAACCGTTCCTGCGATTAGTGCCAACATATCTAGCAAATACTTCACCATTCTGATTTTGAACAGTTTATAGTTTGAGTCAAATGACTCATCAGCGAATGAGGAAATTCACATGTAAAACCAGATAAGGTAGATGGATCAGCTGGAGGTCCCTTTGCAGCAACCCATGAGGTTTTGGGATCTGCTTTCGGGCTTCGATCGTTCCATCGACATTGAGTTTCCTCTCAAAGGCAATACCCTCTTTCCTAGGGTTCCTATTGAGGATCTGCTTTTAAGCACATCACAAAGTCGATGCCCTTTGAGGCTTTTGTACATGCATCATGTACAATTCCTTCATCCTGCATCGTCGGTGATACTAGCAATGTCCTCGGATGAGAATTAGTGATAGCGAGAGGCAGGTGAAGAATTTATAACAGTTGAAGCATTTGAACATTCGGTGAAGAATTAGCGATTCACGTTCAATGCACTTTAAGCATGGAGGAACAAATTCTTCTTGAGAGCGCTGATTTGTTGAGCAAGTAATGAATCGCGCTCCTTACGAAGATCTTCATAACTCGCTCTTAGCTTCTCAAGATCTTGCTTTCTTTGAAGAAATTCATAAGAAAGTTTCTCATGATCAGATTAGGAGAGTGTTATGATGACCTTGAAGGTTGTCAAGCCTAGGCTGAAGTCTCTGAAGATTTTCGATCGGGGCTTGAGTCGATCCATTTCTTCACCTAACATATCATCACTCTTATCTAGCATGTTTTGAACCTTTTCAAAAGCCCTTTGTTGTTTATAGCAATCTTAGAAGTTTAGAGTAGCTGGGCTTGAGATCCTCATCAATTCATTTTCACTAGATTAGGAGGAGGTGAATTGAGTACCTTGGCACCTTTGCCATGAAGCAATAGGTGGGGCGTAGTCATCATTTTCCTCATCGGGCTTGTCGTGAGTCAGTTTCTTGATGTTGAAGATGGACTTGCTAACATAGCGATAGCAAGCCGGACTAGCCACACAGTTGATTCTTGAGACTCCTCCTCTTCCTCATTTTCCTCGATTCACTTGAGTCCATTTCCTTGCCAATGAATGCGAGCCTTTTGGAGCTGCTCTCTTGTGAGAAGAAGGTTTTGAGGATTTTGATGATGAGTTTTTTGATTTCTTCTTTTCTTACATCATCAGGCGTAATCCTTGTGTTTCTTCTTCTTCAATTCCTTTTCCCGAGGACAATCTTGGATATAGTGACCAGGTTTCTTGCATTTGTGACAAAGTCTTCTCTTATAGTCACTAGATGAGGAATCACGCTTCTTGAGGATTTTCCAAAGCGACCACGTCTTGAGAATTTCTGGAATTTCTTCACGGCGATGCTAGCTCTGGCCAAATTCTTGGGATCTCTAGGCTACTACGAGTCTTCACTCTCGATTCGGACAGCCTTGGCCTTGAGGCCGTGTTTTCCATAGCAGAACCATAGAGATCTCTCTTTTCAGCAAGCTGGAACTTCGTGAGTATTTAGCCTTCGAGGATATCGGCAGGATCAAGAGACTTGTAGTCAGCTCGTTCTTGTATCATCGGTGCGGAGTATCAAATGAGGAATCAGCGATCTTAGCAATTTCTTCACCACCTCATGGTCGGTGATGTCGGTAGCACCAGTGCTTGAAGCTCATTTGAGATGTCGGTGAAGCGATCGAAGGTTTGTTGAACATTTTAGTTGTCGAGTCTTTTGAAGCGGTTGAAGAGATTCGAAGAACATCAACTCGAGAGTCACGCTGAGTTGAAACACCTTCATTTACTTTGGACAGCCTGTCCCGGATGAGTTTAGCGATTCCAAAGCACTCACTCTTCCATATTGACCTTTGCTCGGATGGCCACATATGATATTCTTAAGCTTGAGAATCGAGTTGCTTGAATCTCTTCACATCCATCATTCAGGAGAAGGTGTGGTGAGAAACACCTTTTGTCACAACATACGAGATCGTTGTCAATTGCTTCAAGATGCATTAGCATTTTGTTCTTCGATGAGGGTAGTCCGTCCCCGAAGGTAGGACACCTCTTGAGACCTTGATCATACTGCGGTCGACATAACTAAAACCCGGTGGTTAAACCAAAATCACCAGAACAAGGAGTACCTTGCTCCGATACCAATTGAAAGTCGTTATATCGACTAGAGGGGTGAATAGGCGATTTTATGAATTCTTCTTGAGGAATTTGCGGTGAGAAATTCCTTAGCGAAGAAATACTTACGGAATAAGTACTCGAGTAAGCATAAGATTACAAGCATTGTCATCATGATGAAATGAAGACAATCACGATCTGAAAGCGTAATCAAGGATAACACAAGATGAAGACAAAGCGGTGAAGAAATTGAGGCGGGAAATTGAGAAGTCTTGATCAAAGTCTTCAAACACGATATGAACAAACACTCAACACATAATGAGAAATGAAAGGGTTGAGGAAATAGAACCGATTAGGTTGGTGAAGACAATGATTTGGTAGACCAGTTCAACTGCTTGTCTCGGTTATGCGTCTGGTTGGGCGGTGAGTATTTAAACTCGAGGACACACAGTCCGGACACCCGATCCGAGCACGCAGCTCGGACACCAAGTCCTCACCTTATTCTCCTTGAACTAAGGTCCAGAGACCTCGTCCAATCACTCGTGGTAAGTCTTGCGACTTCCAAACCTTCACATACTTGGTCACTCGGCGATCCACAATTCCTCTTGGATGCTCTAGACCTTGGCCTAACGTCGGAAAAGCACAGTCTTCAAAGGTAACAAGCGTCGGATCACGAGGATCAATTTCTTGATGATGCTCAATCACTTTGGGTTTGTTGGGTTTGGTTTTGGGTTTTCCTCACTTGATGATTTTCGCTCAAAGTCCTCGGAGGATGGGTTGCTCTCAAATGACAAGTGTCAAGTTCTCTCGGGCAGCCAACCAACTAGTGGTTGTAAGGCGGCTATTTATAGCCTAAGGAGCAGCCCGACATGATAAGACATAAATGCCCTTCAATGATATGACCGTTAGGTGGATAAGATATTTGGGACAGGTGGCGCAGCTAGACAGTCGAAATTTGAACATCAAATTCCTCGGGGCTATCATGTTCCTCCTTGTGTAGGCAATTCATGGCGAATTCCTAACTCCTCGATCAGAACAAATTCCTCGTGACCGGAAGAGCTTCGTCTCATCCTTGAAGAAATTTGGTGACTGTATGAGATTTCAAAAGCTTCACTCGAAGGAATTGGTAGGTGTAGGATTTTGAGTTGAGCATCAAATGGAAAATTTTCCTTAGTATTTCCTCGACCCCCTTAACGATGCGGTGTTTCCTATGACTCAAGAAAGAAAATGAAACTACGAAAACAAAAGTCTTCACGCTTCATGTTCCTCAAATGAATACCAAGTCTTCAAGGTCACACCAATTTCTTCACTTTCAAAGTCTTGAAAGTCTTGAGAATATCAAAGTCTTGAGTTGAAGAACTTCATTTTAGAATTAGACTTTCCTGTAAATATCAAACTCCTCATAGACTTATAGGCATATGTACACTCACAAGCGCATTAGTTCCTTAACCTATAAGTCTTCAATACACCAAAATCACTAAGGGCACTAGATGCACTTCAGACTCATAAGCGTAGTATCCACGAAATCATTCCTTGTTCTCCACAACCACTTTACAAGAAAGCAGGTCAATCAAACTGATAATTAGCAAGCATGCTAAATGGTATTGATGAAACTAGCTTGAATCACTAGGAGATCGCGTGGAATGTGCTACTATATAGTACTTACTTTGGTGTCTAAATTGCAGCTTCTTGATGAGTCCGGAGCTTTTTGGTGAATTTTCCCAAGCCCTGCCATACAAAACAATTACTTGATATCAGAAATGAACAAAGTTGCTGATATGGTGGATAATAATCGATTTAACTTACTTCTCGAGCATTTCAGGTCATTTCCGCATAGTCCTTGGGATCTTTTGTCTCGAGTCTAAGACGATTACTACTCCTGCTCAAGCTTAATCTCTAGGAGAATATAGTGGAACCTGCTTGCGCATGCATAACTCATCAATATTACATTACTATAACTGGACTAAATAAGGAAATCGAATATGCCACAAGCGATAACACTCACGTGTAGTTGTAAGGAAAGAGTATTATATTTTGTGTTCATTTATTTCCAACGATCGTAGCAAGTTGGCCTCGGTTTGATGACACGATATTTAACCTCATTTGCATCTATGAGATATGTGTTAATGAACCCAATATCACCCTTGTTTTTCTTCATTTCTGCGATCTTCAATCTGCATAATATAGTGAGGATATTTATAAATACATGCAATGAAAGAGCTGAGTTATATAGAGATCTTAATGGAGTAGTACTACTTACGAACGATGCAGTGACCGTTGCTTTATCGAGGCCAATTGATTGAAAAACTGATAGAACTCCTCAAATGGAATAGGCAGCAGTTCAATTCCAAGGAGGTCATGCTCCTTTAACTCTCACATACAAAGTATTCCTCCCCTCGAGACTCTTTGCAGGTTTTCATGTACCAATCATGCAATCTTAGCATCATCGTTGTTAGAGAGCTTTCATCTTTGACGAGAGGCTTCCCGTACTCATATCTTTGTATCTGCACCTCAAGAAATCATAATGTACATCGTCAGGCGAGGTAATCTGCGGGATTGCCATAACCGGGCACCATCCTCGGATCGGCGATGTAGCTAGCGAGCACCTTGTGGGAGCACGATTGCTTAGCTTATCGCGAGCTGGGCAATTTGTTTCCCAGCTCGTCGTTCTTTCATCCTTTGATCAGCGAGTACTTCCCAATCTCTCCGCCCGGCAAATGCCTTTCAATAATCGCTCATAGTTGCCTTCGGCGGAGACTTGGGTGGTTTTGTCGGGGCAGCAATCTTCGCTTTGGCAGGATCTACCTTCTCCTCGGTGGATGTCTCTTTGCTTTCAACCCTTGAAACCAGTCATCCACTTGTCTGCGCGATCTTCGCGTTTTCCTCCTCGCTCCTCTGTGCAGTAACTTCTGGAGTCTTCAAGAAGGACGAATCTATCTCCTCCGCCTTTGGCTGTCTTGCTAAACGCTGGCGAGCGGCGAGCAGATGTCTTCTTTCCTTGCTTCGGCGGAGGAGAAGGACTACGCAGCGAACAGCCGGGCGGCCGTCTTCCGCCCTCTGGGCGGAGAAGGAAGGCTGGCTGCCGGCCGGGTGCAGGCGGAGAACAGTGCCGCCCGCGGGAGAAGGAGCCGGCCAGGTTTGCCAG
>JAHIAM010008326.1:0-29412 GCA_021605205.1 Aegilops longissima
TCCCATGTATTATACATGGTGGATACACCTAAAGGGAAATGAGAGGAGAACAGCAGGATGCTCGAAGGACAAATCCCTCGAAAAGCAGTAGCAACAGCGTAAACGCTGAACAGGTCCGCCTCAGAGACCCAGCCATAGGCAGGGCGAACGGTGGGCATGACGAACATGCTATCGAGCAAGCGTCCGACATGACAACGGATAAACAACTTCGTCCCTGGCGAAGACAACGAAATCGAGACGATCTCACGCCGGACAAATTGTTGGAACAAAATAACCTCGAGAAAGAAGCTCGTGCACTACGGCGTAGCCTAAAAAAGTAAGCGGAAGCTCAAAACAGCCGAAGATACACTGAGAGAATCAGATGGGCGAGTATTCAACATCGCGGAACAAATCTGGCCGGCGATCATCCAAGACAGAGCTACCCAAAGAAACTGCGCGAATTTGATGAGGAGGCCATAGAACCCCACAATCAAAAACTAAAGAAGCCACCGGTTAGATGGGCGACCCCATAGCAAAAAATGCTGGTGGCCTTGCTTTTACAAGCCGTCTGCATGATCCGCCGCAGATTCACATCAAAAGGATGGCCCGATTAGGTCCATCTACAGACCAAAAAGCAAGCTCTTCAAAGAAATACAACCACAATAAATATCCGAACATCACGGCACACCCTAAATGGGAGCATACACCCTATGTTTCACCGATGAGGTCTTTGGATCATGAATTTCCAGTAGAGTTCAAACCCGTAAACATAGAGGCATCTGACGGAACAACATACCACAGGTGCGGATTGAGGATTACATCCTCCATTACACATGGCTAGAGAGGCGATCTCCATGCCATAAAATACTTACCCCTTAAACTCAAAGGGCCAGCTCGGCATTGGCTTAAAAAGCCTCCCGAAAATAGCATTGAGGCTGGAAGAGCTGGGGGATGTGTTTGGGCAGATTTTCGAGGGGACCTATGTCAGCCCTCCGGGATGTGAGCGATCTAAGTCACATAACTCAACAACTGCCCGGAGAGAGTCATTGAAGAAATTCTGGAACAGGTTCCTTACTAAAAGAACCAAATAATTCATTGTCCGAGACTTGAAGCCTTAGCGACCTTCAAACAAAAGCGTCCAGGAATGAATGGCTGCCAAGACACCTCGGCCAAGAAAAGCCAAGAACAATGGCGCATTAACAAGCCTCATGACCCTCTTTTGTGCGCGAGAGGATGGATGGCTAACAAGATGCGGCACCAGCGACCCAAAGTACATCCAAATCAGGGATGGAAATAGGAAACCACGGCGCAACAAGGACCAACGCGGATTAAAAGGAGCGGTCCAAAGGCGTGGCAGTCGATGCGGATTCAAAAGCTCACGGCGAACAATAAAAACTGCCCCTCAAGGACAATAGCGATGAGCTATCCAGCTTAAACAAAATCTTGGACAAGATATGTCAAATCCGAAGATACTCCCGGGAAGCTTTGCAAAACATACCCACGAGAGATTGTTGGGTTTTCAAACAGATCCCGCAGACTCAGCGCCCGAACACAAGGAGCTCGACGCACCAAGTGAAGATGATAGTGAGCACCACAAGCGAGCCCGTAAAAACAAAATAATTTTCCCTCAAGAGGTTAAAATAGTAAACTCACTTCCTGCTGATCAAGGGGAAAAAGCAGGCGGCACCCACTAGAATGGCGCGCATGCTGAAACTACCCTAGCGGAGTACCAACACCAGTTGTCAAAACCAATCACCTTCGACCATCAAGACTATTCAAAGTATCCGGAGCATAGGATGGACTGCCTTGATAATGGATCCTATAATCGTGAGTTCTAATTTTACCGTCCTCATGGGATGGTAAGCATTGACATAAACCCTGATATATCAAGACACAATCCGGCGAGATGAGGATAGACCCAACCAAAATTCGTAGTACTTAACACCTCCTTTAAAGGAGTAATGCGAGCACATATGCCGATGTGCGGGCTCCATCTTTGCTAGAAGTTGTGTTCGGTTCGTCAAACACCTTCCGTCCTTGAGATTGATCTTCCATGTGAGCCCGGGTTAAAAGTAGCCATCAGAGCACTATTGGAATGAGCTTTCGCTTCTTTAACACAATACCGCATTATGCATCTCTAACACTTAAAATGCAGGTCCAGCGGCGTCATCTCGATGAAAGGGGTATTAAGTGTTTACTTGAGCCTGGAAGAATGTGGGAGTGCCTTGACAGCCCACACCTATCAGCTCCGCTGTGAAAAGAACACAGATAGGTCATTCAAACCCGAACACGGCTAGGCGAGTCCAGGCGCCTACTAGTGCGCCACCCCCATACAAGGGCTGCATGCATGTATCACAAAAGACAATAAAGCTCAATCTTATTCACTTCTTGAATCGCACTCTCTGTCTATTTAATATAAAGCACATCTTTCATACGATCTTTTTTCCTTTTAAACTAAGTTCCTCTCTTTCTGAATGAACAGCGTTACTACCCGTCCGAGGATCACGGCTGCGGAGACCCGAGTAGCGAGGCGAATGCGTAGAGGACCCAGTGCAGGGATTCTTTTCAGATTAAGACCTGCGTAAACCTTTTACTTGTCTCTTGTTGATATACATCCCCGGTTTCTTACTATAACCGAGGAGGCTGGCGATCTTGGCATTGGCGCTTTTGAATTTTTCTTGGTGCACCGGACACACAGGGGCTTGGGCATTATTCTGCCGTTTTATAAAGACCGAATACCTTAGGAGTTATTCGGCATCTCGAGTTAGGCCTTATATGCCATCAGCTCTGAATCATGTCTTTGGTCAAATGTTGGGTTTGCCCGGCTCCGTATTTTGCTGCCTTACGTTCCCTTCTATGCATTAGCTAGCGGCACGGGGAGAATGCTATGCGATGTGCCCGGTTGGTGAAATGAGCACCTCGATAGGGAAAGCCGAAGCAGCTGTCATGATATGGCGAGGGCCAGTCAACCACTCGATGACTCATCGGAATGTTTAGGATTCCTCTGCATTAATGAAGGACGGTTTTGATCCACACACATCTGAACCCTAAATTCGGGAGAGTCACGGTGCCCAGGGGCTATATAGTAGCCTTCGAAGAACTCCTATGGCTAAGTGAAAGTGATAAAGCATTATAGTCCGGTTGCCTGGTTTGCTCACGCTACCACCACCTCATAACGGGACCAAGGCGTTTGGATTAAATGTGAAAAAGCGCATTCTCGCAATCACCCCGCATTATATGCGTGGGGAATGAAACCAAGGACTGCCATCTTTGAGTTATATATACATATATATACATAGCGGCATGCTGGGAGGTAGTTTACTGCTTGAGCGCACAAGTATAAAAGCTCTTATATCATATTGAAACATTGTTTTCAAAAATCATGCACGTGTCATTTAAAACATAATATCCTTGAACCTTTGCGTCTCTATTAAGCGAATGCGCGTGAGAACTTCTTCAAAAGTAGTGCTACGGCAGGTGCTAAACCTGTCCGAATCTTGGGATGCAGCGTCGGTGGCCTTCATATCTGCCCGTATGTCTTGACCACGGGCGAGCCATCGCGCCCCCTCAATACATGCCGGCCGCTTTATTGCGTCGTCGTGATACCGCAAGAAGGCTGCTGCACTAAACCAAAATAACTCTTGGCTGGGGTCCGCTTTGTACAAATGAGTCATGACATGCTTCATGGCAAGTCCGGATAATCGATTCAGCTCGGCCCATTCGGCCAACCCGATCGGTCAACGGAAGAAGGCGCTACTGGACTATGGAATTGCGACCAATATAGCTCTTCCATGCGTGCCTTCCAGCCGCAAAATTGCTCAATCGCGTCCATGGCGCTTCGCCCGCTAAGTCGAGATAAGCATCCTCCAAACTCCACAACTTGTCGAATTGAGCATACTTTGGATCCGTATATTTCCTCACATGGCGAAGCGGTTTTCCGGCCATAATTGCCCGGCGACTCGGCTCCTCCTTGGCAGCTCCTAAAGCGAATGGGCATTCTTGGATTCGGCGGCGGCCTTTTCGAGCCCTCTTGCTCAACCAGCGTTCATTTTCAGAACCACCTCGCGTTGATGGGCAGCATTCTTCAACTTTCTGGCCATATCGGCCATTTCCTCTTTGCTTGACGATGAGCAGCCCGTTAAGCTTTAAGCTCTTGACACGCCCTTAAAGACGCGCATTACTATTTCTGGCTTGCTCTTTAGCTCGGGGCGAGTTCCGCTGCAGGCTCCTCCTGCAAGCGTGACACCATCTGCATTAAGCATACAAATAGTAAGACATGGGCGTCAAGCTCCCTTACCAGGTGTCCGCGTGAAATGCGCATACCTTGCGACTCGTCAAACCGTTTATTGACCAATGCGATGTCGCATCCGCCTCGTCAAGTTGCGCTTTAGTTAAGCATATTCATCGATCCGGCTGGCCACGGGCGCCCATCACTGTTTAGGGCGGCGATATGTTATAACTGAGATTTTGATCCTCGACGCATTTGTCAATTTGACAGCATACGAAATCTCGAGAGCTACTATCTATCTGAGCGCATTCTATATGCATAAGCGCCGGAAGGTACATCATTTTTAAATACCTCAAACCCGTCGATAGCTTACAGCGGCTTCATATAATCCGCTCTCAGCGGATGCAATCCTTTCAATCACCGTACCCATTGAAACGCGGTAATCTTACGAGATAACCCTGCTTGCCCGGCAGATCCTTGACTCCTCAAGCCGCACACCACTTGGCGCGGACCTTCCGGCCCTCGCCGGACTTCAGAGAACCCTCATGACGACACCTCGAGGATTATCCGCCTCACATGAGGTGCGCCCTGGTGGAGCGTTCACTCTCCATCATCTCCGGAAGAAGATCCCCTGAAAGCGAGCTTCTCCTGAAGAGTGAGATCGAACTACAAAATTTACAATTTCGGTTATCTTCATAAATAAATACGAGGGGATGTTCACGAAGGAAATATGCCCTAGAGGCAATAATAAAGTTATTATTTATTTCCTCATATCATGATAAATGTTTATTATTCATGCTAGAATTGTATAACAGGAAACATGATACATGTGTGAATACATAGACAAACATATAGTCACTAGTATGCCTCTACTTGACTAGCTCATTAATCAAAGATGGTTATGTTTCTAACCATAGACATATGTTGTTATTTGATTAATGGGATCACATCATTAGGAGAATGATGTGATTGACATGACCCATTCCCGTTAGCCCTAGCACTTGATCGTTTAGTATATTGCTATTGCTTTCTTCAAGACTTATACATGTTCCGATAACTATGAGATTATGCAACTCCGTTTACGGAGGAACACTTTAGGTGCTACCAAAGCGTCTGGCGTAACTGGGTGATTATAAAGAATACTACAGGTGTCTCCAAGGTACATGTTGGGTTGGCGTATTTGAGATTAGGTTTTGTCACTCCGATTGTCGGAGAGGTATCTGGGCCTTCTGGTAATACATCACATAAGACTTGCAAGCATTGCAACTAATAAGTTAGTTGCGAGATGATGTATTCATGGAGCAGTAAAGAGACTTGCGGTAGCGAGATTGAACTAGGTATTGGATACCGGCGATCGAATCTCGGGCAAGTAACATACCGATGACAAAGGGAACAAGCGTATGATTGTTATCGCGGTTTGACCGATAAAGATCTTACGTAGAATATGTAGGAACCAATATGGGCATCAAGTTCCGCTATTGGTTATTGACGAGAATAGTTCTAGGTCATGTCTACATAGTTCTCGAACCGTAAGTAATCCATACAGCAACGTTCACGATGACAGGTTTATTATGAGTTTACAAGTTTTGATGTACCGAAGTTTGATGTACCTATTAGTTTACAAGTTTTGATGCACGGACATGAGGAGTCTCGAAATGGTCGAGACATAAAGATTGATATATTGGAAGCCTATATTTGAATATCGGAATGGTTCCGGGTGAAATCGGGATTTTTAGGAACAGAATTCTGGAACCCTCCGTGGGATAATGGGCCTTAGTGGGCCATGAGGGAGAAGAGGAGGACGGCCGGGGGCAGGCCTTGGCCCTCCCCCCTAGTCCGAATAGGACCGAGGAGAGGCGGCTTCCTTCCCTCTTCCCCTCCCCCTTTCCTTCTCCAGCAAGGCAAGAGGGGAGTCCTCTACATGTGAGTAGGACTCCTCAGGCGCTGCCAGGGGCAGCGCACCCTCCCCTCCCTCCTTTATATACGAGGGCAGGGAGCACCCCTAGAACACACAGTTGATCTACGGATCGTTCCTTGGCCGTGTGCGGTGCCCCCTCCACCATATTCCACCTCGATCATATAAATCAGCGGAGTTTAAGTGAAGCCCTGCTTGATGAAGCATCATCATCATCACTGCGCCCGTCGTCTTTGTGAGAACTCCATCCCGGCAGCTTTGCTGGATCGGCCAGGGGATCGTCATCCGAACTGAGCGTGTGCTGAACTGGGAGGTGCCGTCACGTTGGGTACTTGGATCGGTCGGATCGTGAAGGCGTCTGACTACATCAACAGCGTTGTCATAGCGCTTCGCTTCGGATCTCACAGTGCGTGGACAATACTCTCCCCTCTTGTTGCTATGCCATCACCATGATCTTGCGTTATGCGTAGGAAATTTTTGAAATTACTCGTTGTTACCCATGGCATCACGAGCCTGGTTTTATGCGTTGATGTTATATGCGCAGTAGAACACAAGTGAGTTGTGGGCGATACAAGTCATACTTTTACCAGCATGTCATACTTTGGTTGGTGGTATTGTGAGATGAAGCGGCCGGACCGACATTACTGTCTGGTCTTCTACGAGGCTAGTTTCACCGCTCACGAGCACTTCGTTGCTAAAAGGTATTTGGCGGGTGTCTGTCTCTCTCACTTTAGTTGAACCAAGTGTGGCTCGCCCGGTCATGCGAAGGTTAAAACAACACCAACTTGACAAACTATCATTGTGGTTTTGGATGCGTAGGTAAACGGTTCTTGCTCAGCCCGTAGCAACCACGTAAAACTTGCAACAACAAAGTAGAGGATGTCTAACTTGTTTTTGCGAGGGCATATTGTGATGTGATATGGTCAAGGCGTGATGCTATATTTTATTGTATGAGATGATCATGTTTTGTAACGAGTTATCGGCAATGCGAGAAACCATATGGTTTATCGCTTTATTGTATGAAATGCAAATGCCATATAATTGCTTTACTTTATCACTAATGGTAGCGATAGTCGTAGAAGCAATAGTTATCGGGGCGACATCTTGATGCTACGATGGAGATCAAGGTGTCGGCGCGGTGGCGATGGTGATCACGGATGATAGCGGAGATGGAATCACTGGCACAAGATGATGATGGCCATATCCTTATCACTTATATTGATTGCATGTGATGTTTATCCTTTATGCATCTTATCTTGCTTTGATTGTGATAGCATTTAAGATGATCTCTCACTAAAATTATCAAGGCGTGTTCTCCTGGTATGCACCGTTGCCAAAGTTCGTCATGCCCGGACACTGCGTGATGATCGGTGTGATAAGCTCTCGTCCATCTACAGCGGGTGCAAGCAGATTCGCTGCAGCGGAATACTCAGGTTAAACTTGGCGAGCCTAGCATATGCAGTTATGACCTCGGAACACGAGGAGACCCGAAAGGTCGGCGTGAATCATATAATAGATATGATCAACATAGTGATGTTCACCATTGAAAACTACTCCATCTCACGTGATGATCGAGTTATGGTTTAGTTGATTTTGATCACGTGATCACTTAGATGACTAGAGATGTACTGTCTAAGTGGGAGTTCTTGAGTAATATGATTAATTGAACTTAAATTTATCATGAACTTGAGCACTGATAGTATTTTGATTATCTATGTTTGTAGATAGATGGCTCGTGTTGTTGTTCCGTTGAATTTTAATGCGTTCCTTGAGAAAGCAAAGTTGAAAGATGATGGTAGCAATTACGGACTAGGTCCGTAACTGAGGATTATCCTCATTGCTGCACGAAGAATTAAATCGTCTGGAAGCACTTATGAGTGCCGAACTGCTGCAGAACAACGAAGAAGTTGTGAGCGTCTGGCGAAAGCAAAGCTGATGACTACTCTATAGTTCGAGTGTACTTACATGCTTCGGACCTAGAACCGGGTCTTCAAGGGCGTTTTGAGCGATCATGGAGCATATGAGATGTTCCAAGAGTTGAAGTTAATCTTTCAAGCAAATGCCAGTTAGAGAATATGAAGTCTCCAATAAGTTCTATAGCTGCAAGATGGAGGAGAATAGTTCATCGGTGAGCATATACTCAAAATGTCTGGGTATAATAATCACTTGATTCAAGCTGGGAGTTAATCTTCCGGATGATAGTGTCATTGACAGAATTCTCCAATCTTGCCACCAAGCTACAAGAGCTTAAGTGATGAACTATAATATGCAAGGGATGACCAAAACAATCCGAGCTCTTACGCCAATGCTAAAAGCTGGGAGGTAGAAATCAGAAGGAGCATCAAGTGTTGATGGTCAACAAGACTACTAGTTTCAAGAAAAGGGCAAAGAGGAAGAAGAGGAACTTCAAAAGAACAGCAAGAAAGTTCTTTGCTCAAGAGAAGAACCCAAATCTGGACCTAGGCCAAGCGAGTGTTTCTCCCCATAAAACAAGTAGTCCTTTGAAGCGGAACTGCCCCAAGTATTTGGCGGATAAGAAGGATGGAAAGGTGAACAAGGTATATGTGATATACATGTTATTGATGTGTACCTTACTAGAGGCTCGTAGTAGCACACTGGTATTTGATACTGGATTACTGTTGCTAATATTTGCAACTCAAAATAGGGACTTCTGGAATAAGCAAGCACTGGCCAGGGCGCAGGTGGCGATCTCGGCGTGGGAAAGCAGTTCCAAAAGTCGATGTGATCGCGAGCACGCTACCTCTACATCTACCTTGAGGATTAGTTTTAGACCTAAATAATTGTTATTTGGTGCAGGCGTTGAGCATGAAAATTATCTCTGGATCTTGTTTGATCACGAGGCAGTTATTCATTAAATCAGAGAATAATGGTTGTTCTATTTTGTGGGAGGAGCTGATCGTTGTCCCACGAGCACCTCTGAGGACCTGGTCCCTTGTAGTTCGGAGAAGGAGATTGCACTGAAAAGAAGCAGATCGGCGATACACAAATGGATTACCCAACGGAGCTCTCCGGAGAGATAATACTCCTCTGCTGCTTTGTGGATTATCTTGTGTTCTTGCTGAGGGAGCAATGGGAGCTAGAGGACCTAGTCTGAGTGTGGTTTGTGTGAGTTACTTGATGAACTAAGCGGAGCTGGACGAGACCCTTTCTACGTTGCACTTGGGCCTCCTTTTATAGGCACAAGGGTTCACCACAGTGTGCAAGTAGACAAGGGTAAGATAGTAAAACATAGGTTGGTACACGCTCTGTGCAGGTGTCTGAGTGATCTATACCTAACTCTCGTGACAAGGGACAAGAGTCATCAATGCCCGTCTCGATCGCCCGAACGATTATGAGGGGACCGTCAAGTGCGCCTCCGTTTGCCACGATGGTAGCTTTATCGTATACTCGCTTCGCTGCTCCCGCTGGCTGCACAGCCACGTCGACCTGGCGATGCTTGGGAGAGCCCCGTGGTGACACGTTGGCGGGTGAGCTGGAAGCGGAGATATAAAAGAGGTTGCCCGCCCACGACAGCGCCTTGCCGTGGCAGGAACCTTGCTCGGCAGGGGCTTGGCGCCCACCAAGCCTTCGACAGCTCCTCTTGCAGGGCCTTATTTTCGCCAGCGCCTGAGTGGCCTTCCAGGCAAGCTCACTCTTGCGGGGGTCTTCACTACTTTGTTCTTGAATGGCTCACGGCAAGCTCCTCTTGCGGAGTCTTATTTCTGAAGAAGGCAGCGGAGGGTCTTGGAAGGGCGCCCGGCAAGGCTTGCCACGCCTGCGACTGCCGGTGCCCGTGCACGGGTTGAGGTACTAACGTGCCCCTACTTTAGTCTGCCAAACAGGCCGAGATGCAGGCCATACTGCGGTCTTAAGTGTTTGGGCCAGCCCAAAACAGAGAACGCCACGCAGCGGCACTGAGTCCAACCAAATCCTCCGTATCCGCCGTTTCCCCGTAGCAACATAGCGTCAATTATGGCGTCGTGGGAAATAGGTGGCGTCTTGAGGTCGCCTCATCCGTCGCCTCGGTTCTGCATCCCGCCACGTGGTTCCCATGCTCTTGGGAGTGGCGGGCGGTGGAAGTGGAAGCTAGGCCATTGCTGGCAGAGGCAGCAGGTCGGCCCGATTCCCTGCTCTTCCTATGCCCTGATTTGCGGCCCAGAGGCGGCGAGTCCCCACCTTGCTTCTTTAAAAAGCGGAAGGGGCCTTGAAGCCCGCACTCTCCCATCTCCCCTTTCCTCAACTTCTGCTCCCCTTTCTCTCATTCGTCATGGAGAAAGGAACCTTAGTTCTTCATCGGTGGCGGCGAGGGTCGCACGCTGAACATCGCCGCCCTCCCAACCCCATGCCAGGGGCAGCAGGCCAACCACAAGAGGAAGAGGAGGCGCGAGTCGTGGGGCAGTCGGCGCTCGGGGAAGAAGCGGGGCAGAATGGCGCGTCTCCGCCTCCGCCAGCGTTCCCCTGGCTGGCGGTCCATCTGAGGGGCGACCCTTGCGAGTTCTAAGTCCGAGCTGCCTTTGGGCGCCTCGTCGTCGCCTCGGCTTCCAGCTCACGTTAGCGGCGCGATAGGTCCCGAATCCGCCCGTGACAGAGAGGCGCATGTGAGGCTGTGGAATCAGCGGCATCACGAGTCCGTGTTGTATTCCAGCCCCTAATGTGATGTATCTTGATCGTGGGTGGAAGGCGTTCACTCGCATCTACAGCCTAAGGCGAGGTTACCCTCCATTTTAAGTTAATGGAGGTGATCTCCTCTCGTCAAGGTCTTGAGGATCTCGGTACTCGGGCGAAGTGCTGCGTGGATAGCTCCTCCGACGGCGAAGATTCCCCCTCGGCGGAGTAGCGAGGAGGAAGAGCGGTGAAACGATGAGGGTAGTAAGCGCGATTAGTTGTCGAAGCGTAACCGCTCGTCGTCACCGCGACCCCATCATCCGCGTCGCCCGTCCTGAACTCCGGGAGTCGTCTCCTTGGGCGGTTGGCGTGAGGAGGCTGCGGAAGGAAGAGAGATGGCGACAAAGGCCGTCCGAAGTGGTCGAATCTGGCGTAGTGCCCTCGACAGCGTCTTTGACGTCCTGCCGCCCGTCTTGAGCCACCTTAGGCGCCGCCATCTCCGCCAAGCCCTCGGAGAACTCCAGGATGTTCCTTGGTGCCTTCGGCACCTGTAGCTTCGCCTAAGCGTTCCTTTTGCCCTTCTTCCTCCTTGACCTATCTCCTGAAGAGAGGGACAGAGAAAAGGATTACGGGCATCTTATCTTTTTATTTGTAAGCCTTGGACCTTATCCGCATTTAAAACTTCGTAGTCCTCTCTTTCATGTTTTTCATTCTCCACCGGAATTTGTCCGAGTAAATGTTTTTTAATGAAAAAGGATGCTTGAAAAAGGGGCGAAGGGCTTATCGATATCGCAGCTCGGCAACTGCGGCTTGCCGTAGCCGCAACAACTCACGGCTTGCAGGACTTGGAATCTTGTGGCCTTCTTCTTCTCCTCTTAGCTGTTATTTGAGTTACGAGAACAATTTAGCGATGCATAGTAATAAGTTATTTTTGTAATATAACTTTATTACGGGCAATATTTGCTATGTTACTTCCTTTACTCGATTCTTGGCTTTGTATGTATTTACTGCCCTCGCTTTTAGAAACTTGCAGTGCAGGCACCCTTGCCCCATGGCGCGAGTCTTGCGAACTTCAGCAGCCTGCTGGCGAGGTCGCTCTGACCAGCAACCTTATCGCGGACTAGCGCAGCTCACATAAGTTGTTGGGGACTCGAAACAAAGTAAGAATGACGATCCACGATTTGGTTCCTCCAGCGCACGCAGGTTTTCCATACAAAATCTGATCGTTCGAGAAGATAACCCAAAATATTTAAAGCTGGTCATTTAAACTTAGCAACTTAACTTACATTGTCCATTTCCGGCAAGCGACAATTCCTCGGCGGCGCTTGGCGGCCCACACCATATCTTCTCCTTCCCCGGTTAACTTGTGGGTGGATGAACCTTCTTCTTGTTTGAGAAGAAAGAAGAGAAAAGAATGTTATGGAGCCTAGTGGCTCGTTATAAGCTTACCGAGGTCTTGAATGCTGCACTGCATATTAGTAAACACATGCGTATATGATTATGAGAGCATATATTGACAAAATATCTGCGACACATAGAAACTACTTGATGCCGTGTCTGCGCCCGGCTTTGTACAAAGGATCACATGCAACAGCGGAAAGACTTGTACAAAAGGGTGGTTCTTGGAGCAGGTTCAATGACAAGCGCTCTCATAGGTAAAACTTGCGAAGATGCTCTATATTCGGGGTACTGCACACGGAAGGCCATCTCTTGGTCTCAAAGCGAACAAGCGCCGGGCCTAGTGATTTCGTTTCACCCGATAAGAGCCTTCCCGCCAGCGTCAACATTTGGAATTCTTGGCGGATTGAGCAGCGCGAAGAACAAAATTCGCCTTCCTCGAAGCTTACGGCATTAACTGCGGCTATGGTAGCGGCGCAAAGCTTCTTGATAACGAGCAGCTCGTCTGACGGCACTGAAGGCGATCTTCCTCGGAAGAGGTAGCGTCATCTTATCGCGCTGCTCTTGCTCAAACTCATCATAGCGAGCACTAAAGGTGACCCGTTACGAGTTCCGTGGGGAGAACTGCCTGCTGCTCCGTGAGACTAGAGCAAAAGAATTATGCGGCGATGGCTCGATTTGGCGTCGTCTGATCGACCAAAGAACCACCGGCAGCTCCTCGATCCGATTCCTTCCGCACTTGCGCAGCACATCAAAAGTTACTGGTCTTGAGTCCTCAGCACGCCAGCGTTTGCTCTCCTTGTGGGTGTTGCTTCTCGGATGAGCAGCGAAGCAAAGCATATCTTGGCGCCAAGATCTTGGGCGTCTTGCATGAAAGTGCGGCTGCGTGAACTGTATGCCGTTATCGGTGATGATTCGGTTAGGAAAGCCAAAGCGGCAAACAATTGACTGAAGAACTTGACCATCTTGTGCTTATCACCTTCCTCAACTGGTTCCTTACGGCCACTTTGTGAACTTGTCGATTACAGCGTACAAGTATTCAAAGCCCGAGCAACTTCGGGGAAGGGGCGAGGATGTCGAGCCCCGGACCGAAAGGGCGGGATAAAGGGATCGTCTGGAGAGCTTGAGCTGGTTGGTGTATCTGTTTGGAATGGAACAGCACGCTTCACACTTGGTTACTTGTGCGGTTGCATCACGGAGGGCTTCGGCAGAAGAAACCTTGCGGAAAGCTTTGCGGAAAGTGCTCTTCGCTAATGTAATGGTGACCACATATGCCTCCGTGTATCTCTTAATAGCTTCATCCATCTTCCGGCAAATACACTTCAATTTCACCCGTTGAGCCTTCTTACATGCAGGATGTTGTCAACAAACTGGTACATACTTATTCTGCCGGGCTACTTTTCCGCTTCTTCTTGCTCTTGGAAGTTCTCATGTCTGAGAGGAAATGGGCGATTCTGCTGCCCATGTTGGAGCACGTGGCTCGACAACAACGACTAAAGGCTCATCTATCACTGCGGGAACATTAGCTTCTCTGGCAAGACACCGTGGGTCGCCGAAGCTTGATGATCCCGGCAAGCCTACGGAGCTAAACTTGTCGGGCGTTTGCTTCAGCAATACAAACTGCATGGTTTGTCCGGACATACTGCTCTCGGTGATACTTGCGTTGGTTTTAGGACCTTCTTGGCGGCGGAGAGCTCTGCCGGAGAAAATAGTCACCGGAAACCAATTTTCTTTCTTTTCTCTGTTGCATTGATGGTGTTACGGTTGCTTGAGTTAGCGAGGCACAAAAATCCTGGTTCCACAGGTAACTTAAGTGCGGCACATTTGGAGAGGCCATCAGCTATATCGTTACTGTGCTCTTGGAGCGTGTTCCATTTGCAGGCCTTCAAAGCGCTCTTGAGCTTCCTCACTTCATCGGCGTGGGCTTCCATCAGCGGACTCTGATAATCTTTATTTACTTGGCGGGCGACAAGTTGCGAGTCTCCCAGGCCTGCACAGCGATGGTGTAGAATCTTTGAGGAACTACGATAGGTGTATCCTGCCATCATACTTCTCCAGCACATCTGGTTTGAAGTTTTTCTTGTGGGCCACGGACTTACGCAGCTCACGCAGTGAGCATGGGGCAACCTACGCGTCTGACAAAATGCTTTGGTTCCAAGCGCATGCATATCGACGATGGGCCCGGCGTTGGTCGGATGGCGGCGCTTCTCTTGGCGCTTCGTCACGGGTTGGCGTCTTCTTCTTACATTCTCGGAGAACTTGGCGCTGGTATCGCGGCGAGATGCGCGGATCCGGCAACGCTTGATGGAAATCATTGTCAAGAATGAATCCGGTAGTCGGCGATCTTAGTCTTCGGGGCGGAAGTGCCGCAGTGGCTGCACCTCGCAAGTCTAATCGCCATCAGCTTTCGGGCCTTATCGCCTGCGGCGGCTTGCGAGGCACTTTCGATTACCCTTGCAGACGGCGCCGTTAAGCGAAAGCCGATGAGACTCTGAATTGTGGCCCTCCATTACGTCGACCTTATCGGCCCGTTGGAGGGAAGTAATCTAAATAGTACGTGCTCTTGCCAAAACCTGGCTGGTGTGGTGGCATCGTTATGCGTGGCGAGCAGGGAGGTGCACCGGACTCCTAGCCAAGTTAGGAGGAGCAGCATCCATGGCAATAAATACTCCACTAGTATCCGGCATGTTGAAGCATCATCGGAGTCTTGAGGTCTCGGGATCCTCCGACTGGCCTTGATCCAGCGGCGTATGGTGCCGCGAGCATCGCTGGCGCTGTCGGTCCCGTGCCTCCTGCGAGGGCCAGTGCGAACTTCGGGGCGGCAGCACTTTATGCTGCCTGTCCTTGGACCTGGCGGCATTGTGAGGCTCTTTCAGCGACACGGTTCCTCCGCCGGCGTTCCCCCACCTCACGGCAGCTCCGGTGGTGGTGGGTTCGTGTGAATGACTCTGCTACTGCCGAAGCTTCTTCTTCGCGCCATGTCGTGCGAATGTTGATGAAGTTGCTCGAATGTGTAACCGCGGATCGAGTTCACACAGCCTCAGCGCCCCTACAGCGCGCAAAAGATGTCGAGGGAGGAGGCGATCGTCATCCCATGAGCACCCTCACAGGACACAGGTCCCTTGTGGTTCGGAGGAGATGCTCACGAAAGCGGATCGGCGATACACATGGCCAGTTACCCAAGCTTGAGCTCTCCAGGAGGGATAATACTCCTCTGCTGCTTTGTGGATTATCTTGTGTTCTTGCTAAGGAGCAATAGGAGCTCTGAGGACCTAGTGCAGTGTGGTTTACGTTATGAGTATGATGAACTAAGCGGGAGCTGGACCGAACCCTTTCTCGTTGCACTTGGGCCTCCTTTTATAGGCACAAGGGGTCACCACAGTGGCAAGTAGACAAGGTAAGATAGTAAAAACATAGGTTGGTACACCGCTGCTTATGCAGGTGTCACAGTGATCTATACCCTAACTTTCTGACAGCAAAGGACAAAATCATCAATGCCCATCTCGATCATGAAGTAGTATATGAGGGACCGTCAAGTGTGCCTCCGTTTGCCACGATGGTAGCCTGTCAGCGCCGCTTCTCGCTACTCCCGGCTGCTACTGGCCAGCTCGACCTGGCGATGCTTAGGAGAGCCCGTGGTGACACGTTGGCGGAGTGAGTTGGGCCGGAGATAAAGAGAGGTTGCCCGCCTGACAAGCGCCTTGTCATGGCGAGGGAACCTTCTCGGCGCTTGAGGGGCTTGGCGCCCACCAAGCCTTCGGCAAGCTCCTCTTGCAGGGCCTTATTTCCTCGCGCCATGGAAGTGGCCTTCCGGCAAGCTCCTCTTGCAGGTCTTGCTACTTTGTTCTTGAATGGCTCACCGCAAGCTCCTCTTACTTGGGTCTTCATTACTGAAGAGGACAGCGGAGGTCTTGGCGGGGCCTTGAAGCAAAGGCTTGCCCCTTGGGGAATAGCTTTCGACTTGCCCGTGCCTGAGTTCGAAGTACTAATTTACCCCTACTTTAGTACTACCGACATATTTATATGAGTAATATCTTTTATGGTCATGCACCCTTGAAGAGTGGTCTATTTTATTAAATCTCGATAGTAGTAATACACATATTCATAATGTCGAAGCCAAAAAAAAATGCAGAGTTAGTAATGATAGTGCAACTTATTTGTGGCACTGCCGTTTAGGTCATATCGGTGTAAAGTGCATGAAGAAACTCCATACTGATGGACTTTTGGAATCACTTGGTACTTGCGAACCGTGCCTCATAGGCAAGATGACTAAAACACCGTTCTGCGGTTCTATGGAGAGAGCAACAGATTTGTTGGAAATCATACATCAGATGTATGTGGTGCGATGAATGTTGAAGCTCGTGGCGGATATCGTTATTTTCTCACCTTCACGGATGATTTAAGCGATATGGGTATATCTTCTTAATGAAACATAAATCTGAAACATTTGAAAAGTTCAAGAATTTGAGTGAAGTTGAAAATCATCGTAACAAGAAAATAAAATTTTCTGATCTGATCGTGCGAGGAGAATATTTGAGTTCTGAGTTTGGTCTACATTTGAAAAATTGCGGAATAGTTTACAACTAAGCATACACTGAACACCACGGTAATAATGGTGTGTCGAGCGATAAATGTCGTACTTTACTAGATATGGTGCGGTCTATGATGTCTCTTACCGATTTACCGCTATCGTTTTGGGTTATGCTTTAGAGGCGGCGCATTCACGTTAAATAGGGCACCATCAAAATCTGTTGAGGCGACTCCTTATGAACTATGGTTTGGCAAGAAACCAAAGTTGTCGTTTCGAAAGTTTGGGGCTGCGATGCTTATGTGAAAAAACTTCAACCCGATAAGCTTGAACCGTCGGAAAAATGTGTCTTCATAGGATACCCAAAAGAAGCAGTTGAGGTACACCTTCTATCACAGATCTGAAGGCAAGATTTTTCGTTGCTAAGAATCAGATCCTTTCTAGAGAAGGAGTTTCTCTCGAAAGAAGTGAGTGGGAGAAAAGTAGAACTTGATGAGGTAATGATACCAGCTCCTTATTGGAAAATGGTTCATCACAGAAATCAGTTCTGTGACACCTACACCAATTAGTGAGGGAGTTAATGATGATGATCATGAAACTTCAGATCAAGTTTCTCTTGAACTCGTAGGTCGACTAGAGTAAGATCCACTTTTGAGTGATGCAGTAATCCTATTCTGGAAGTCATGTTACTTGACCATGGTGAACCTACAAACTATGAAGAAGCGATGGTGAGCCGATTCCATAAAATGGCTGGAAGCCATGAAATCTGAGATGGGATCCATGTGAAAACAAAGTATGGACTTTGGTTGACTTGCCGATGATCGGCAAGCCATTGAAAATAAATGGATCTTTAAGAAGAAGGTGGCGTGATGGTAATGTAGCTGTCTATAAAGCTCGACTTGTTGCGAAGGTTTTACGACAAGTTCAAGGGTTGACTACGATGAGACTTTCTCACCCGTGGCGATGCTAAAGTCTGTCAGAATCATGTTGTAATTGCTGCATTTATGATTATGAAATTTGGCAAATGGATGTCAAAACTGCATTCTTGAATGGATTTCTAGAAGAAGAGTTGTATATGATGCAACGAGAAGGTTTTGTTGATCCAAAGGTGCTAACAAAGTGTGCAAGCTCAGCGATCAATTTATGGTGGTGCAAGCTTCTCGGAGTTGGAATAAGCGCTTTGATAGTGTGATCAAGCATATGGTTTTATCTGAGACTTTTGAGAAGCACTGTATTTACAAGAAAGTGAGTGGGAGCTACTGTAGCATTTCGATATTATATGTAGATGACATATTATTAATTGGAAATGATATAAATTTCTGTATAGCATAAAGGATACTTGAATAAAAGTTTTTCAATGAAAGACCTCGGTGAAGCTGCTTACATATTGGGCATCAAGATCTATAGAGATAGATCAAGGCGGCAATTGGACTTTCACAAAGCATACCTTGATAAAGTTTTGAAAAAAGTTCAAAATGGATCGAGCAAAGAAAGGTTTTTACCGTATTACAAGGTGTGAAATTGAGTGAGACTCAATGCCCGACCATAGCGAGAAGATAGAGAGAAAATGAAAGATGTTCCTATGCTTCAGCCATAGGCTCTATCATGTATGCAATGCTGTGTACCAGACACAGCGTATGCTTGCAATAAGCTTGGCGAGGAAAGGTACCAAAGTAATCGAGGAGTGGATCACGGACAGCGGTCAAAACATCTGAAATACACGAAAAAGGACTAAGGATATGTTTCTAGTATATGGAGGTGACAAAGAGCTGATACGTAAATGGTTACGTCGATGCAAGCTTTGACCTTTGATCAGACGATTCTAAATACTTGGCCATAAGCGGATCGTTTTTTATTAAGCGGTGGTAGCTGTCGGTTAGTGCGAGTTCTAAACAAAGCGTCGTGGCGGGATCTACATGTGAAGCGGAGAACATAAACTGCCTGAGCAGACAAATGAAAGTGCTGGATGAAAGAGTTCATTTCGATCTAGGTGTCATACCTAGTGCATGCGGGACCAATGAAGATCTTACGTGACAATACTGGTGCAATTGCCTTGGCAAAGGAATCGAATTTCACAAAGGACCAAGCATATCAAGAGGCGCTTCAATTCCATCCGGGACCAAGTCCGGTGGGAGACATAAATTTGCAAGATACATACGGATCTGAATGTTGCAGACCCGTTGACTAAGCCTCTTCCACGAGCAAAACATGATCAACACCAAGACTCCATGGGTGTTAGAATCATTCTATGTAATCTAGATTATTGACTCTAGTGCAAGTGGGAGACTGAAGGAAATATGCCCTAGAGCAATAATAAAGTTATTATTTATTTCCTCATATCATGATAAATGTTTATTATTCATGCTAGAATTGTATTAACGAGAAACATGATACATGTGTGAATACATAGACAAACATATAGTCACTAGTATGCCTCTACTTGACTAGCTCATTAATCAAAGATGGTTATGTTTCCTAACCATAGACATGTGTTGTTATTTGATTAATGGGATCACATCATTAGGAGAATGATGTGATTGACATGACCCATTCCGTTAGCCTAGCACTTGATCGTTTAGTATATTGCTATTGCTTTCTTCATGACTTATACATGTTCCGATAACTATGAGATTATACAACTCCGTTTACGGGAGGAACACTTTTTGTGCTACCAAGCGTCTAGCGTAAGCCGGGTGATTATAAAGGAGTACTACAGGTGTCTCCAAAGGTACATGTTGGGTTGGAGTATTTGAGATTAGGTTTGTCCTCCGATTATGGAGAGAGGTATCTCTGGGCCTTCTGGTAATACACATCACATAAGCCTTGCAAGCATTGCAACTAATAGATTAGTTGCGAGATGATATATTCTGAGCAGTAAAGAGACTTGCTGATGCGAGATTGAACTAGGTATTGGATAAATGATCGAGATCTCAGACGATATTATCTGACCGATGACAAAGGAACAAGCTGAAGGAAATATGCCCTAGAGGCAATAATAAAGTTATTATTTATTTCCTTATATCATGATAAATGTTTATTATTCATGCTAGAATTGTATTAACGAAACATAATACATGTGTGAATACATAGACAAAGCAGAGAGTCACTAGTATGCCTCTACTTGACTAGCTCGTTAATCAAAGATGGTTATGTTTCTAACCATGGACAAAGAGTTGTTATTTGATTAACGGGATCACATCATTAGTTGAATGATCTGATTGACTTGACCCATTCCGTTAGCTTAGCACTACGATCGTATAGTATGTTGTTGTTGCTTTCTTCATGACTTAAACATGTTCCTATAACTATGAGATTATGCAACTCCCGTTTACGGAGGAACACTTTGTGTGCTAAGCGTCCTGGCGTAGCTGGGTGATTATAAAGGTGCTCTGAGTGTCTCCAAAGTATATGTTGAGTTGGCATAATTAGAGATTAGGTTTTGTCACTCCGATTATAGGAGAGGTATACTGGGCCTTCTCGGTAATACTCATCACCTAAGCCTTGCAAGCATTGTAACTAATGAGTTAGTTATGAAATGATGTATTCTGGAGCGAGTAAAGAGACTTGCGATAGCGAGATTGAACTAGGTATTGGATACCGAGCGATCGAATCTCGAGGCAAATAACATACCGATGACAAAGGGACAACGATATGTTGTTATGCGGTTTGACCGATAAAGATCTTACGTAGAAAATGTGGAACCAATATGAACATCGAGGTTCCACTATTGGTTATTGACGAGAATAGTTCTAGGTCATGTCTACATAGTTCTCGAACCCGTAAGTCCTTGCAACAACGTTTCGATGACAGGTTATATTATGAGTTTATGAGTTTTGATGTACCGAAGGTTGTTGTTAGTCCGGATGAGATCACGGACATGACGAGAGTCTCGAAATGGTTGAGACGTAAAGATCGATATATTGGGCGACTATATTAGGAGTTCGGAAGGTTCCGAATGATTCGGGTATTTTGAATCTCGAGGAGGTTCTGAGAATTCGCCAGGGAGAAGTATTGGGCCTTATTGGGCCTGCGGGAAAGAGAGGGGCTGCCTAGGGCGGTGGCACTTCCCATGGCCTAGTCCGAATTGGACTGGGGAAAGCACCCCCTCCTTCTTCCTCTCTTCCTTCCTTGTCTCCTACTCTAATACATGGAAGGACTCCTAGTTGGACTAGGAAGGGAGTCCTACTCCCGGTGGGAGTAGGACTCCCCATGGTAGCGCCCCTCCTAGGGCGGCCTCCTCCCTTCCCTCCTTTATATCACAGGGGGCGGGGCACCCCATGAACACACAAGTTGATCTCGGATCGTTCCTTAGCCGTGTCTTGGTGCCCCCACCATATTCCACTTCGGTCATATCGTCACGGGCTTAAGCGAAGCCTGCGCGATAAGTCATATCGTCGCGGAGCTTAAGCGAAGCTCCTGCATGATGGAGCATCATCATCGTCACCCGCCGTCGTCTTGTGGAACTCATCCGGCGCTTTGCTGGATCGGAGCCAGGGGATCGTCATCGAGCTGAGCGTGTGCTGAACTTCCGGAGGTGCCGTCGTCGTTGGTACTTGGATCGGTCGGATCGTGAAGGCGTCGACTACATCAACAGCGTTGTTATCGCGCTTCCGCTTTCGGTCTCTGAGTGCGTGGACACCTCTCCCCTCTCGTTGCTATGCCATCACCATGATCTTGCGTGTGCGTAGGAAATTTTTGAAATTACTCGTTCCCCAGCAGTGGCATCGAGCCTGGTTTTATGCGTTGATGTCATATGCACGGTAGAACACAAGTGAGTTGTGGGCGATATAAGTCATCTGCTTACCAGCATGTCATACTTTGGTTCAGCGGTATTGTGAGATGAAGCGGCCGGACCGACATTACGCGTGCTTCTGCGAGACTGGTTTCACCGCTTAGAGCACTCGTTGCTTAAAGGTGACCGGTGTCTGTCTCTCTCACTTTAGTTGAACCGATGTGTGGCTCGCCCGGTCCTTGCGAAGGTTAAAACAGCACCAACTTGACAAACTATCGTTGTGGTTTTGATGCGTAGGTAAAACGGTTCTTGCTCAGCCCGTGGCAGCCACGTAAAACTTGCAACAACAAAGTAGAGGGCGTCTAACTTGTTTTGCAGGGCATGTTGTGATGTGATATGGTCAAGGCGTGATGCTATATTTTATTGTATGAGATGATCATGTTTTGTAACCAAGTTATCGGCAAGCTGGCGAACCATATGGTTGTCGCTTTATTGTATGATTTGCAAGCGCCATGTAATTGCTTTACTTTGTCACTAAGCGGTAGCGATGTCGTAGAAGCAATAGTTGGCGAGGCGACAACGATGCTACGATGGAGATCAAGGTGTCGTGCGGTGGCGATGGTGATCATGATGGTGCTTGAGATGGAATCACAAGCACAAGATGATGATGGCCATATCATATCACTTATATTGATTGCATGTGATGTTTATCCTTTATGCATCTTATCTTGCTTTGATTGGTGGTAGCATTATAAGATGATCTCTCACTAAAATTATCAAGAAGTGTTCTCCACGAGTATACACCGTTGCTAAAGTTAAGTGCCAGACACCATGTGATGATGGTGTGATAAGCTCTCGTCCATCTACAGCAGGTGCAAGCCAGTTTACTGCAGCGAATACTCGAGGTTAAACTTGGTGAGCGTAGCATATGCGAGATATGGCCTCGGAACACGGAGACCCGAAAGGTCGGCGTGAATCATATAGTAGATATGATCAACATAGTGATGTTCACCATTGAAAACTACTCCATCTCACGTGATGATCGGTTATGGTTTAGTTGATTTGGATCACGTGATCACTTAGATGACTAGAGATGTCATCTAAGTGGGAGTTCTTAAATAATATGATTAATTGAACTTAAATTTATCATAAACTTAATCCTGAGTAGTATTTTGCAAATTATGTTTGTAGATCAATAGCTCGCGTTGTTGCTTTCTAATGTTTATTTTGATATGTTCCTAGAAAATTGTGTTGAAAGATGTTAGTAGCAATGATGCGGATTGGATCCGTGATCGAGAGTTTATCCTCATTGCTGCACTGAAAAATTATGTCTTTGATGCACGCTGGGTAGCGGACCTATTCGGGGGAGCGGTCTCGAGGCGTTATGAGCGTTTGGCTAGCTCAATATGATGACTACTTGATAGTTTAGTGCACCATGTAGCGGCTTAGAATCGGGACTTCAAAGCGTTTTGAGCGTCATGGACCATATGAGATGTTCCGGGAGTTGAAGTTAATATTTCAAGCAAATACCGAGTTGAGAGATATGAAGTCTCCAACAAGTTCTATAGCTAAAGATGGAGGAATCGCTCAACTAGTGAGCATGTGCTAAGATTATGCAGGTACTTCAATCGCTTGAATCAAGTGGGAGTTAATCTTCCGGATAAGATAGTGATTGACAGAATTCTCTAGTCACCATCGCCAAGTTAGTAGAACTTTGTGATGAACTATAATATGCAAGGGATGACAAAAGTAACTCCCAAGCTCTTACGTGATCTTGAAATCGGCGAAGGTAGAAATCAAGAAAAGCATCAAGTGTTGATGATTGACAAGACCACTAGTTTCAAGAAAGAGGCAAAGGAAGAAAGGGAACTTCAAGTAGAAGACAAGTATGTTGTCACTCCTGCGAAGAAGCCCAAAGCTGGACCAAAGCCTGAAGCTGAGTGCTTATCTTGCCAAAGAAATGGTCCTGGAAGCGGAAATGCCACTGAATATTTGGTGGATAAGAAGGATGGCAAAGTGAACAAGGGTATATTTGATATACTGGTTATTGATGTGTGCCTTACTAGTGTTTATAGTAGCCACAGTATTTGATACTTGTTAGGTTGCTAAGATTAGTAACTAAAGCAGGAGTTCTGAGAATAAGCAGAAGACTAGTTGAAAGAAGTGACGATGAGTGTTGGAAGTAGTTCCAAGATTGATATGATCATCATCCTTTACTCCCTATACTTCGGGATTAGTGTTAAACCTAAATAAATGTTATTTGGCGTTTGCGTTGAGCATGAATATGATTTGATCATGTTTATTACAATATGGTTATTCATTTAAGTAAGAATAAATTGTTGTTACTGTTTACATGAATAAAACCTTATATGGTTCACACCCAATGAAAATGGTTCGTTGGATCTCGATCGTAGTGATACACATATTCATAATATTGAAACCAAAAGATGCAAAGTTAATAATGATAGTGCAACTTATTTGTGTAGCTTTGCATTTAAGTCATATTGGTGTAAAGCATGAAGAAACTCCATCTTGATGGGATTTTGGAATCACTTGATTATGAATCACTTGATGCTTGCGAACCATGCCTTATGGGCAAGATGACTAAAGACTCGTTCTCCGGAACTATAGAGCGAACAAATGACTTATTGGAAATAATACATCTTGATGTATGCGATCCGATGAGTGTTGAGGCTCACGGCAAGTATCATTATATTCTTACCTTCACAGAGATGATTTGAGCAGATATGGGTATATCTACTTAATGAAACATAAGTCTGAAAGCGTTTGAAAAGTTCAAAGAATTTCAGAGTGAAGTTGAAAATCATCGTAACAAGAAAAATTTCTCACGATCGATCGTGGAGGATAATATTTGAGATTCTGAGTTTGGTCTACATTTAAAACAATGCGGAATGGTTTACACAACTCCGCCACCGGAACACCACAGGCGTGATGGTGTGTCGAACGTCATAACCCGTACTTTATTAGATATGGTGCGATCTATGATGTCTCTTACCGATTTACCACTATCGTTTTGGGGTTATGCATTAGAGACAGCTGCATTCACGTTTAAAAGGGCACCATCTAAATCCGTTGAGACGACACCTTATATGAACTATGGTTTAGCAAGAAACCAAAGTTATGCGTTTCTTAAAAGTTTGGAGTTGCGATGCTTATGTGAAAAAGTTTCAACATGATAAGCTTGAACCCAAATTGGAAAAATCGTCTTCATAGGATACCCAAAATGTTGGGTACACCTTCTATCACAGATCCGAAGGCAAGATGTTCGTTGCCAAATGGATCCTTTCTAGAAGGAGTTTCTCTCGAAAGAAGTGAGTGGGAGGAAAGTAGAACTTGATGAGGTAATTGTACCTTCTCCCTTATTGGAAAGTAGTTCATCACAGAAATCAGTTCCGGTGATTCCTACACCAATTAATGAGGAAGTTAATGATGATGATCATGAAACTTTAGATCAAGTTGCTACCAAACCTCGTAGGTCTTCGAATAAGATCCGCACAGTGATACGGTAATCATATTACGGAAGTCATGTTACTAGACCATGATGAACCTCGAACTATGAGAAGCGATGATGAGCCCGATTCATGAAATGGCTTGAGGCCATAAAATCGAGATATGATCCATGTATGAGAACAAAGTATGGACTTTGATTGACTTGCTCGATGATCAGCAAGCCATGTTAAATAAATGGATCTTCAAGAGGAAGACAGGATACTGATAGTAGTGTTACTATCTACAAAGCTAAACTTGTCGAAAAAGTTTTTTTGACAAAGTTCAAGATGTTGAATACAATGAGATTTTCTCACTCGTGTCGATGCTTAAGTCTCTCGAATCATGTTAGCAATTGCCACATTTTATGAAATCGGCAAATGGATGTCAAAACTGCATTCTTTAATGGATTTCTTAAAGAAAAGTTGTATATGATGCAACCAAAGATTTTGTCAATCCTAAAGGTGCTAACAAAATGTGCAAGCTCAGCGATCCATCATTAACTGGTGCAAGCATCTCGGAGTTGGAATATCGCTTTGATGTGTTGATCAAAGCATATGGTTTTATCTGAGACTTTTGGAAGGCCTATATTTACAAGAAAGTGAGTGGGAGCACTACAGCATTTCGATAAGTATATGTGAATGACATATTGTTGATCGGAAATAATGTAGAATTATACATAAGCGTAAAGGTATTTGAAAGGAGTTTTTCAAAGAAGGACCTCGGTGAAGTTGCTTACATATTGAGCATCAAAATCTATAGAGATAGATCAAGGCGGCTTGATAAGTTTTTCAATGAGTACATACCTTGACAAGATTTTGAAGTAGTTCAAAATGGAGCAGTCAAAGAAAGAGTTCTTGCACGTGTTACAAGGTGTGAAATTGAGTAAGACTCAAAGCCCGACCCGAGCGGAGAAGATAGAAAGAGAATGAAAAGTCATTCCCTATGCCTTGACCATAGGTTCTATAAAGTATGCCATGTTGTGTACCAGATCTATTCTATACCTACTTTCTTGAGTTTGGCAAGGAGTACAATAGTGATCTAGGAGTAGATCCTTTGGATGATCGATCAAAATTATCCTTAGTGGAATAAGGATATGTTTCTCGATTATGGACGTGACAAAAGTTTTGTAAGTAAAGGTTACGTCGATACAAGTTTTGCACTGATCTAGATGACTCTAAGTCTCGGTCTAGATACATATTGAAAGTGGGAGCAATTAGCTATAGTAGCTCCGTGCGAGAGCATTGTTGACATAGAGATTTGCAAAATATATCGGATCTGAATGTGCGGACCCGTTGACTAAACTTATCTCACAAACAAAACATGATCACACCTTAGTACTCTTTGGGTGTTAATCACATAGCGATGTGAACTAGATTATTGACTCTAGTAAACCCTTTGGGTGTTGGTCACATGTGACGTGAACAATAGGTGTTAATCACATGGTGATGTGAACTGTATTGATGTTAAATCACATGGCGATGTGATCTAGATTATTGACTCTAGTGCAAGTGGGAGCTGAAGGAAATATGCCCTAGAGCAATAATAAAGTTATTATTATTTCCTTATATCATGATAAATGTTTATTATTCATGCTAGAATTGTATTAACTGGAAACATAATACATGTGTGAATACATAGACAAGCAGAGAGTCACTAGTATGCCTCTACTTGACTAGCTCGTTAATCAAAGATGGTTATGTTTCCTAACCATGGACAAAGAGTTGTTATTTGATTAACGGGATCACATCATTAGGTGAATGATCTGATTGACTTGACCCATTCCGTTAGCCTTAGCACGATCGTATAATATGTTGTTGTTGCTTTCTTCATGACTTATACATGTTCCTATAACTATGAAGTTATGCAACTCCGTTTACGGAGGAACACTTTGTGTGCTACCAAAGCGTCTAGCAATAAGCTGGGTGATTATAAAGGTGCTCTACTGGTGTCTCCAAAGTATATGTTGAGTTGGCATAATTGAGATTAGGTTTTGTCACTCCGATTGTCGGAGAGGTATCTGGGCCTTCTCGGTAATACTCATAACCTAAGCCTTGCAAGCATTGTAACTAATGAGTTAGTTATGAAATGATGTATCTGAGACGAGTAAAAGAGACTTGCGATAGCAGATTGAACTAGGTATTGGATACGGCGATCGAATCTCGGGCAAGTAACTATACCGATGACAAAGGGAACAACATTATGTTGTTATGCGGTTTGACCGATAAAGATCTTCATAGAAAATGTAGGAACCAATATGAATATCCAGGTTCACTATTGGTTATTGACGAGAATAGTTCTAGTCCGTCTACATAGTTCTCGAACCGTAGAGTCCATACAACAAATTTCGATGACGGTTATATTATGAGTTTATGAGTTTTGATGTGCGAAGAAGGTTGAGTCCGGATGAGATCGGGGACATGCGAGAGTCTCGAAATAGTCGAGGCGTAAAGATCGATATATTGGGCGACTATATTTGGAGTTGGAAGGTTCGAATGATTGGGTATTTTTGGTCTGGGAGGTTACGAGAATTCGCCGGGGAAGTATTAGGCCTTATTGGGCCCAGGGAAAGAGAGGGCTGCCTAGGGCAGGCGCGCCCCCATGGCCTAGTCCGGATTGGACTAGCGGGAGAACGCCGCACCTCCTTCCTTCCCTTCTCTTCCATTCCTTGTCTCCTACTCCTAATACATGGAAGGACTCCTAGTTGGACTAGGAAAGGAGAATCCTACTCCGGTGGGAGTAGGACTCCCCATGGCGCGCCCCCCTAGGGCGGCCTCCTCCTCCCTCCTCCTTTATATCTGAGGCAGGGGCACCCCATGAACACACAAGTTGATCTGGATCGTTCCTTAGCCGTGTCGTGTGCCCCTCCACCATATTCCGCCGGTCATATCGTCGCGGAGCTTAAGCGAAGCCTGGCATGGTAGAGTCATATAATCATGCGCCAGCTTAGGCGAAGCTCTGCGCAGTGGAGCATCATCATCGTCACTGCGCCGTCGTCTTGTGGAACTCATCCGGCGCTTCTTTGGATTGGGCCGGGGATCGTCATCGAAGCTGAGCGTGTCTTGAACTTCGGAGGTGCCGTGCGTTCGGTGCTTGGATCGGTCGGATCGTGAAGCGTCGCGACTACATCAACGCGTTGTTATAGCGCTTCCGCTTCTGGTCTCACAGTGCGTGGACATACACTCTCCCCTCTCGTTGCTATGCCATCACCATGATCTTAGCGTTAATGCGTGGAAATTTTTGAAATTACTCGTTCCCCAACAGTGGCATCGAGCCTGGTTTTATACGTTGATGTCTATACGCAGAGTAGAACACAAGTGAGTTGTGGGCGATATAAGTCATCTTGCTTACCGGCATGTCATACTTTAGTTCAGCGGTATTGTGAGATGAGCGGCGGGACCGACATTACTGCGTCACGCTTCGGCGAGAGTGGTTTCACCGCTTGAGCACTTTCGTTGCTTAAAGGTGACGGCGGGTGTCATCTGTCTCTCACTTTAGTTGAACCGAGTGTGGCTCGCCCGGTCCTTGCGAAGGTTAAAACAGCACCAACTTGACAAACTATCGTTGTGGTTTTGATGCGTAGGTAAAACGGTTCTTGCTCAGCCCGTGGCAACCACGTAAAACTTACAACAACAAAGTAGAGGACGTCTAACTTGTTTTGCAGGGCATGTTGTGATGTGATATGGTCAAGGCGTGATGCTATATTTTGTTATGTGAGATGATCATGTTTTGTAACCAAGTTATCGACGGCTGGCAGAGAGCCATATGGTTGTCGCTGTATTGTATGATTTACAAGCGCCATGTAATTGCTTTACTTTGTCACTAAGCGGTAGCGATAATCATTAGAAACAATAGTTGGCGAGCGACGACGATGCTACGATGGAGATCAAGGTGTCGTGCGGTGGCGATGGTGATCATGATGGTGCTTGGAGATGGAATCACAAGCACAAGATGATGATGGCCATATCATATCACTTATATTGATTGCATGTGATGTTTATCCTTTATGCATCTTATCTTGCTTTGATTGGCGGTAGCATTTAAGATGATCTCTCACTAAAATTATCAAGAAGTGTTCTCCACTGGTATGCACCGTTGCTAAAAGTTCGTAGTGCCCGGACACCATGTGATGATCGGGTGTGATAAGCTCTCGTCCATCTACAGCGGGTGCAAGCCAGTTTTTGCACCGCGGAATACTCAGGTTAAACTTGACGAGCCTAGCATATGCAGATATGGCCTCGGAACACGGAGACCCGAAAGGTCGGCGTGAATCATATAGTGAATATGATCAACATAGTGATGTTCACCATTGAAAACTACTCCATCTCACGTGATGATGGGTTATGGTTTTAGTTGATTTGGATCACGTGATCACTTAGATGACTAGAGATGTACGTCTAAGTGGGAGTTCTTAAATAATATGATTAATTGAACTTAAATTTATCATAAACTTAATCCTAGTAGTATTTTTGCAAATTATGTTGTAGATCAATAGCTCGCGTTGTTGCTTTCTAATGTTT